>ML994633.1:820134-916095 GCA_010093925.1 Zopfia rhizophila CBS 207.26
ATGATGATAATCATATTTTTCGATCTATCATTCATATATCAATCATTTCAGTGATGGAGATATATATTGATAGAATTTCATTTATGATGATCAATACCAATATTATCATTATTATCTTAATTATGATTTATGAGAATATCGATCTCGAAAGATGAATATTCATATATTTTATTTTTTTAATTTTAAAGAATTCTCTATCAATTATTCTAATATCCATTAAAGAGGATGAATTTCAAAGAATTATAATATATCTTGATCCATTAATCGTTATTGGTTCGAGAAATTCATTAATTTTATAGATAAAAAATTCGATATTATTTCCATCGATCAAAAAATCGATTTTCATGGGAGATCTTCTTGATGATTTCGGAAATATTAATATATTAATGATTCATATTATGAATATAGGGGAGATAATAATTTGTGGAATTTTTCAATTTTTGAAAATATATATAATCAAAATTATTAATCTGATATTAATCACCGTCCATTCAAAAATGTCCTTATATATATATGATATAATTATATTTTTTTTTCTAAATCTTGATAAAAGAATCAGAAAGAATCGATATATCAATTATGAGATCATTTTTGTAATGAAATTATCATTCGAGATATGATTTTTGAAAAATTTAATTATTTATCACAAATTCGATAAAATATGAATTATTGTGATCATTATTATTGAGATATTAAATCTAAGAATCATTATTCAAATTAAAGACATATAAAATAACAATCAATACGATATATATGGTACAAGAATTGAATTCCCGGATTCATTATGAAATCCCATCTTTATTCTTGAATAAATTTTTGAATATTCATTTAATTCATCATTCATCATATTGATCTTAATTAAGAGATGATTATGGATGATTATAAATAATCCGACTTCTTTCTATATACCGATTCATTATCTCTAAATCGAGATAATCATAAAATGAATTATAAAATAGTAATTAAACGTGGGAGATCCGGACTCTTGATGATCTCTCTAAAATCATATTCTTTCGATTTGTGGAATTATAATGATTGAAATTTGATTTCTCTCTAATAATTCGATCATTTCTGAATGATCTTAAAGATAGATATGATGAAATTTATGTGATAGCGGGAAATCAGAAAGGAATTACTGATATATATTATATTTTATCTATTTATGTCCCACTTATATCAGAGATCCGCAACTCTAATTCGATTCTCTGATCTCGATTCCGAGATATAAATTCTCCTTCTCGAATATGGAATCCTAATTTGATGATAATGATTCATGTAATGGGATGAATTCGGAAAATTCCTCCGATGAATGACCGAACTCCCTTCTCCGTTTAGATCGGATATGTCTCGATAGATCCTCCAAGATTAATACAAATTTACCGACGACTCGTCCGAATTTCTCGACTTCTCCAGAGATCATCTCTAATTGATATTCTTAGATCTACGAGATTTCCTAATGGAATTTGATTAACATTGCATCGGATCCGATTCTAATTACTCATGATACGCCTATATAACTAAAATAGCTTATTCTGTTTCTTGTGCTAAATATGGTAACTATAGTTATAAATCTAGCTTAATTTACCCCGCTTATGCTTATACAGAGGCTTTAAGAGATATAATATTCTTAATTAATTAAGACCTTAATACTAGTCCTTCTTTACTTTATTTATAATTTTATTTATATTAGATAAATTACTAGCAGTGTAGTCGGCAAGGGCAGATTCAGGTTTCTAGAGTAGTTTTTAGTAGTTTTCTAGTTAAACTTATTATTAAAAGGCATTTTCAAGGTTACAGTTTATTATACAACAATAGATTTAATAAAAACTAATAAGGGTGTAGCTGTAGAGTAGTAGATTACTTGACGAGAAGAGGCTCTAGTTGATGCCAGGTTCTCTGGGTGAACCTCGGAAGGGCTAAATTAGCGCTTCAGAAGGGGTTCCTCCGAGCTCCGCGGCACCTACCCGGCAACTTAGTGCATCTCTCGGAGATCACCCCGAGATCCCCCCTCGAGCTATCCACACCAATCTCATCAAGTTCATATCAAGCAAGTCAAGCAAGTCGAGGCTTCCGACTTGACTTGCTTGATAAAATCTAGCTCTCCGACTTGACTTGACTTGCTTGATTTGTAATCAAGTAAGTCAAGCAAGTTGTCAAGTTGACTTGCTTGTTAGCAACTCTGTTCGGAACATCAACCCCTAATTGTTGCTCTGATGCGTCTAACTCAACTGGTGGCCCCGGCACGACTCTCACAGCCTTTGAATCCAGTTCATGCTCTTTACCTTTCGCGGCTGCTTCATTTCTCCATTGCCCACCCAGAAACCACTTCCGATTCGCTAAACTTTGATCTTGATCTTCCATTTCAGGTATACTGGGTTCCTCCGCTCGCACAGCATTCTTCCCGCGCCTTCTAAGATATAGAAGAAATATGGCGACTCCCAAAAGCGCTACTCCAATTATAACCCCTACACCTACACCTGCCTTTTGCCCGGTGCTGAGATTATGGGGTTCCGAAGGCGGGTTTGTCTGCTGAGGAAGGCTCGATGTCGTTGCTGGTGTAGGTGTGCTCTCTAAAGACACACCGATTTTCTGCGCCAGCGATGACGCATACCCCGTTGGAAACAAGGAGAAATCTTGTAATTCCCAGGCGACTACGACTGGGTCTGCGACTGCCATGCCCAGTGTAACCGTTGTAATATTCGATGCAGTTGATGAAGAGTAGCCATTCGTAAAAGAACCACCGACAAATGTCGATGTAACGTATTCATATACGACCGTGGAAGAACTTGCACCGCTGTACGGGATCGTTGTGAGAAGCGCGTAGGCTCGGAAAGGTGTAGAGAAACTACTAAGGCATGCTCTCGGCCATTCAGAACCGAAGGTCATACCGCTTTCGAACGGCGTTAGTCCATTAAATTGTGACATGTTTCGATGGATAAAGAGGTCATCAAACCTTCTGCAGCAGCTCGCTTGCCAGAATCTATCCACACTACCAGTAGGCCCTTGGACCTGGTATTCAGTTACTTCTGCAATTGTTTGCCCATCGGGACATACGCCAGGGCTGTAACTCGCGACTGAATACCGTTGGCAAGAGGTATACAAAGGGTCGGAAGGAGAAGATGTCGATGGTTTAGTACTAAAGACTGTGAAATTTTGGGCGAATGATGTGGAGTCTAGCGTTGTTACTACCATAGTAATGCGTCCATCGTCCAACGTCACAGGCGTTATTGCTATCTCAGTAATAGTGTGTCCGTTGCCCAACATCCATCTGTCGACGCAGGAGGCTGGGGGAGTGTATACGGTAGTCAGGGGCGGCACATTTATCGTAGACAGCGTGCCAGAGAGGAGCGTAGTAAAAACGGTACTGTGAGACCAATCGCTGACATTTGTAACTGAGTCTGTGCTGCCCACAATAGGCATGTCTCTAAATCAAAATGGCCAAAGTTCTGGTGCCAGTAGAAGGGAAAGAGATGAGAGATGAGATAGTAAAATGAAATGCGCAGGAGATAAGGGAACGCAGCACTTTATGGGCGAAATCTGGGAAAGAAAGGCTGAGAGCTGAGTAGGCATGCTTATGAGTGTGCCTAACGATAATTAAAGTGATGTGGCACTACATGTCGCCCTTGTAGGCTCCAACTGTGATACAGAATTATACAGGGGCCGCGAGATCTCGCGAGAGGCTTTGGTTCTCGCGGACCCCCACCGATAGTCTTGGTTATACCGGGGGCCTCCCCCCAAATAACCCGTCTGTATTTGGCCCCCCCGGGTCGCGATAGCAGACGCGGTTATTCGTAAGTTATTCGGTTTGGCACATCTAGCACGTCGTGCATGTTCCACAACGTCCGTACGTCCTTGCCCGACGACGATAGAAACGGATGCCTCTCTAGCCCCACCGAATAAAGCGGCCCTCCCTGTCCCTACTACCAGCACCGCGGAACTTCGTACGGCCCTCGACGTCGAGCTCTTCGCACAGGGCGCGCGTGCACTCGCGCATGTGCGTGAGACCCGGCCTAAGAACACAAATAAGACGTACAATCCCAAGCAGAGGGAATGGCAAGAATTCTGCGCCGAGAAAGGATTCGAAGATGGCGAGCTTGTGTACGAAAACAAAATGATTTGGTTCCCTAATAACTGTGTCCTAGACCGGGAGATTCGGAGCTCGCGATATAAGAAAGAGAATCGTACGACGGCGGACAGTAAACTAGTCCGGCAGACGCTTGGGATCAGCGCCGTTAAGTCGTATATAGCCGCTATCGTCGACCTGTGCTCTCGCGTTAATTATTACTTACCTCAGAAGCTCAGACCTTCTGCGTCACGTGCCGTGGGAGCTGATTCAGCTAGTAATACTAAAAAAGAGAACTATATAAAAATGTGTTTTTTTTACAAATATTTAGTTTTATTCTTTATAACGTTTTTTACAAGCGAGTGGGCCATACAAGCGAGTGGGCCACCTGAAGCGAGAATCACGACACATAAACTATCAACAACCATGGCTCAACAAATCACGACTGAATCTATCCGCAGCGAAGGTAGACTATTGCTAGCTAAGTCAGCTATCCAGCGAGATCAAATCCAGACCGTGCGACGTGCAGCAGCAACCTATGAAGTCCCCAGGAATACACTTAAGCGACGAATTGATGGAATCAGTTCACGACGCGATTGTGAGCCTAATTCAAAGAAACTCACAAAGCGAGAAGAGAGGGCTATAGTCGTACATATCCTAGACCTGGATTCATGAGGATTCGCGCCTCAGCTCATCTACGTAAGAGAGATGGCTAACTATCTGCTGGCTGAGCGATCCAACCTGACAGTCGGCGTCCAATGGCCACACAACTTTGTTACAAGGACTGAGGAAATCAAGACAAAATATAATAAGAAATACGACTATCAGCGTGCTCGCTGTGAGGATCCTGCTATTATACAGCCGTGGTTTAATCTCATACGCAACTATAAGGTAAAGTATGGCATTACTAACGAAGACACGTATAACTTTGACGAGACAGGCTTCTAGATGGGTGTTTCGTTAACTGCTAAAGTTGTTACAGGCTCTGAGCAACGTAGTCAGCCTAAGACTATACAGCCAGGTAATAGGGAATGAGTTACAGTCATCTAAGGCGTGAATAGTCAAGGCTGGCTAATTCCACCATTCATTATTTTTGCTGGCGTTGTCTACCTATCCTGCTGGTACGAGAGTAGTAACCTACTACCAGGCTCAAAGATTACACTAAGTGAGAATAGCTGGATAATAAATGCAATAGGTATTGAGTGGCTAGAGCACTTTAATAAGTACACGAAGGATAGGACTATAGGCGTTAATTATCTATTGATTCTGGATAGCCATAAGAGCCACGAGTCTCTTGAATTTCAGCTACTCTGTAAGAAGAAGAATATTCATACACTCTGTATGCTATCACACGCGTCGCATCTATTACAGTCTCTTAATATAGGCTGCTTTACGCCTCTTAAGCTGGCCTACGGATAGGAGGTTGATAAGCTGGTTAGGAATCACATCTTCTACGTCACTAAGCTTGACTTTCTGCCACTCTTCAAGGCAGCCTATCTAGCCTCAATTACTGAGAGTAATATACGTGGAGGATTTTGAGGTACAGGCCTTATTCTATTTGACCCAGATGTCATTCTATCTAGGCTAGATGTTAGGCTACAGACTCCTAAGCTGCCTATAGAGGCGACTCCGTGGGAACTCTAGACACCTAGTAATGTCACTAAATTAGATAGTCAGTTTACTCACCTACGTAGATGTATGGAGCAGCACCAGAATAGCTCACCTACGTTAATTCTGGAATCACTAGACTAGCTTATTAAGGGTGCGTTGATGATGGTACATGCTGGCGTCCTAATGTGCTCACAAGTGGCCACCCTACAACAGGCCAATAATGTCATATTAGAGCGTAGGAAGCGTAAAAAGAAGCATATACAGAGACTAGAGACTCTATTATAGGCAGAAGGTGTAGCTATAGTAGCTCAGGCTAATATTAACGCGTAGATAAGGGTAGAAATAGCTTCTAGTAAGAGATATAGAGCTAACGGCTTATGACAGCCTAGGCGCTGTAGACGCTGCAGGCAGACTGAGCACGATATAAGGAAGTATCTACAGATTAAGGCTAAGGCTAGCCATCTACCTATTAATTCTAGTAATAATGGCTGATGGTTGTGGGTTGTTATTAGCTGTTGAAGTAGTGGGAGTTAGTTAAGGTGGCCCACTCACTTGTATAGCCCACTCACTTGTAAAAAACGTTAGTTACTTTTATATTCTAAATTAAATAGAATGTTTTAATTTTACTTTATGTTACTTTAAAAATTTATTATACTAAAGTAATTAACTAAAGTTAATAATTAAGCTTTATAGCTTTTATTTTTAATAAACTTTTTTTAACTTAATATTTTTAAATTAAATAAAGCTTTTATTATATAATACTTTTTTTTAGTTATTACTAATTTTAAAAAGTATACTAAAAAGTAGCTAAAAACTTTGTAGTACTTTACTATTTTATTTTAGTTATTTTTTACTAGAAATAAAGTTTATGCTACTTTTTAACATAAATAAAACATATTTTAGTATTTTAGTATTATCTACTTTAAATATTCTTTAAAGTAAAAGTATATACTATTTTTAAAACTTAAATAACTTTAATACTTATAGTACTTTTTAGTAGTTTATAAATTTTAACATAAATATAATAATAACTTATATTAATTAATATAAGTTTAAAAAACCATTTATAGCTAAAGTTTACTTATAAAACTAGTATTAATTTTTTTAATAAAAAAAACTTTCATTAATAAATAATTTAAAAGTATATTATAAAAGTTTTTAGTATTAAAATCTATAAAATAGTTATTATAAAAATTACTTTTCAATAGAATTGTATAAAAAAATATAATAGTATTTATTTTAACTAAAGTTATAGCTTTATAAAGTTAATTAAAAAATAGTAGTTTAATTTAATAAAATTTATTAAAAATCTAGTTTAAAGTATATAAAGTATGTAAAGTATAAGCTAAATAAAAAAAATAGTTTAAATTAAAAAATCTTTAAATTAAATAAATACTTACTTAAATTTAAATAAGTAAAAAAAGTTTTATATTTTTACTATTATTAAATATAACTTTATTTAAACTATTTTATATAATGTAAATAACTCTAATAGTAAAATATATATAAAAATATATTTTTTACCAATTTTTTTTAAGCTAAAAAAAACTCTACTTAGTAAAATTCTAATTTTTTATTAAAAGTAGTATTAATTATATAATAAAACTATTTAAATAACTAAAACTTTTAGTTATAAAAACTTAAGCAAAAGTTTTATTAAAAATACTATAACTTTTTTAATGCTTGTATATTGTCACGGTAACTATCTATAATATAAAGGTCTTTTAAGAAAGCTTTTTTTATAAGCCTTTTTTTTATAAGCCTTTTTTTTATATTATATATTTATATATTAGTCTCGTGCTAGTGTATAAGCTCTTATTCTAAATATTTTAGCTTATAACTTATTATATTCTTTTTTTCTTCACATAACGTTTTGAATTATTACTTAGTACTATACTTAGTAATTAATTAACGCTTCTTATTAAGTACTTAACTCTCTACTTATAGTACTATTATAATATTATATTATGTCTTTATTAGTTTCTTATAATAGATAACTTAGACTTTACTAAAATTCTCAGAGACCTTACTTCTTAACTCGTGACTTTAAAGGTAAGTAACGAATTACTTATAGACACCTTAATAATATAAGAAACCTAATATAAAGAGAATATAAAAGCTTTTTATATTAAGCTTAATAAGATAAAGTAAGTATTTATTAGCTTAACTTCTATTATTACTATCTCCTCTATTAAAAAAAGTCTAGCTCTTGTTATTAGTTTATTTAAAAGTGGCTTAAGTTCTATGACTTTAATCCTACCTATAACTATAACTAGTACCTATCTTTAAGTTCCTTAAGCTATGATTAGAAACGTGAGATTAATTATTATACTAGAACTTATTATATTATTAATAATAATAAAATCCGACTGTCTACTTAACTTTTTAATATTTACTAGAAAATAAAAGAACCTACGTATCTTTATTAGGAAACTTAATTATAAGCTTAAAAATAATACTAACTAATATCCTACTAAACACTCTTAACTTCTATATATATATTTAAGGCTAGAGAAGGATCCGGTAACACTTATAAACCCTCTTATAAATAAGAATATATACTTAATAGAATAATTAATTGCTTTTCTATAAGCTATATATAGAGACCTGAATAGAAAACTTACTATCTTAAGTAAGCTTAATTTATTTTACTAAGAATAGAAGAGTTTTATTATTTATTTTACTAAATTTTATAAACTAGCTATTAACACTGGACTAAATAAAATTAGTCTAATTACTTAGTTAAGAAGGTTATTAAATAATAATCTCTATTAAGTAATAGTAGATATTAAAATCTCTAATATATTAGATAACTACGCTAATCTAATATTTTTATATAATAATAATCTTTAGTATCTCTCTTTACTATATCTTATTAGGCTATAATCTGTATTATAAAGAGATTTTAATATTATAGAAATTAATATCTCTAACTACGCTTCTATTAAATCGGCTAAACGAGAAGCCTAAAAGTATAATAGCTAATATTTTAAGTATAATAAATATAGTTATATTTTCTAAAACTATTTTATCTCTTTATTAGAACTTTAATTTATAAGTTTATTCTAACCCTAATAAGTGACCTGCTTTTGTTCTTTCTTTAGATTTAAATCTTTCTATAAATAAAAATATTTCTAAACTCTTTAAGCTAGCCTACTAAAAGCTCTATCCTAATATTAAGTTACTTTTTAGAATGTTTCTAATATTAGATTTCTATTAATCTTTAGACCTCTCACCTAGTAACTGATTCTTAGAACTATTAAGTAAATATTCTTTATATTATTTAATAAAATAGCTTATCCTACTCTGTTACTGCTTTAATTAATACTGGAGTAACTAATATAGGTTATATTAGTAGATTTCTAGTTAGTATTTAGAAATTCTATCTCTTACTGCTCCTAAACGTCCTATATCCTACTAGTTTTAATAGTAAATATTTTAAAGAGGGTTATATCTTATATACTACTAGTATAACTCTTTATTATATAAATTACGTTAAGAAAATTTATCTCTTTATAATAGCTATAGGCAACCATGAATTGATTTTTAGCTAATCTTAAATAAGAAAGTATAAAGTTAACTTTAACTATAACTTATAAAAGCTACTTTTTAATGCTTTTTGTTGTTAGGCCTATTACTTATACTTATTTTAATCTCTAACTTATTTAAAAGAAAATATTACCCGCTTAAAGGACTTTTTAGTGAACCTTTTATTAAAAGGTTTTTATCTTAATACTATTTATGTACAGCGTCTATAAATCTGCTCTCTAAAGTTATTACTAACTATTTAAACTTAATATAATAACTAGTTAGCTAAAATAAACTATTAATTATAAGAACCTAATATCTATTTAGAGAGCTTTTTAGTAAACTGTTCTCTAAAAAGCTTCTACTTAAAATCTAAACTTATATCTAAATCTAATACTAAACTAAATAGGGACTTTACAAGAAAGCCTTCCTTTTAAGACTCTAAAAATCTTTTAGTAAAGGCTTTACTAAAAGGCTTTTATAAGAATTCTAAATTAAGTATAAATATCTGCCTAATTAGGGCAGCCCCCTTTATATAAATAGCCTAGAAATATAAACATAAAATCTTTACTATTTTAATAGCTAATATTAATAAAGCTTTAGTTTTAAAAATTTATACTAATTTAGCTACTAAGGTTCTAAAGAAGTACTATAATATTTTTTAAATATTCTTATATAAGGAAGCTAATAGACTACCTGAATATTATTTATATAATTATAAGATTATCCTTAAGGAAGGAAAATAACCTAGATTTAGACCTCTCTATAAAATATCCTAAAATAAACTAAAAGTTTTTAAGAAGTATTTTAATAACTATCTTGCTAAAGGATTTATTAGAGTAAGTTTATTTTCTATAATTATACTAGTCATTTTTATAAAAAAACCTAATAGAGATTTTTAATTCTATGTAGATTATTAAGCTTTAAATACTATTACTATTAAGAACTACTATTTAATTTTATTAATCTAAGAAACTCTGTTCTGCCTTAGTAAGATAAAGTACTTTATAAAGCTAGATATCATCTCAGCTTTTAACTACCTCCGTGTGATAAAAGAAAATAAATAGTTAACTATCTTCTAGACTTAATATAGCCTGTTTAAATATTGTATTATATTATTTAGACTAGCTAATGCACTAAGTATGTTTTAATACTATATAAACAATATCCTTTAACCATTTCTTAATGTGTTTTATATAGTTTATTTTAATAATATTCTAATCTATAGTAATTCTTTATATGAATACTGATAATATATAAAATAAGTTTTAAAAGCCCTAGATAAAGCTAGCCTGTAACTTAATATTAATAAATATAAGTTCTATTAAGAATAAGTTACTTATCTTAGGTATGTAATTTTAATAAGAGGAATTAGTATAAACCTAAATAAAATAAAGAATATTCTTAACTAGGAATTTTTTAAGAACGTAAAGGATATAAGAGCATTCCTAGAATTTATTAACTTTTATTAATAATTTATTAATAACTTCTTCTATATTACGTCCCTGCTTATAGCCTTAATAAAGAAGAATATTTAATTTAAATTTAATAACGCTTATTAAGAGGCGTTTAAATGCTTAAAATATATATTTATAATTACTCTAGTTCTCTAACACTTTAATCCTAAGTTACTAATTATTATAGAAGTTGATTTTTTAGACTACGTAACTACTAGAGTCCTTTCTTAAAAAGATAAATAAAATAAACTAAGACCTATAGTCTACTTTTCTAAGAGACTAAATCCTACTAAATATAATTATAAGATATATAATAAGGAACTGCTAGCTATTATATATTACTTTAAATAATAGAAACCTAAATTAAAAGGTACTGCGTTTCTAATTTAAGTACTAAGTAACTATAAAAATCTTTAGTACTTTATTATAATAAAGTAACTTAGCTATTAACAGGCTTACTAGGCTGAATACTTATTCTAATTTAACTTTACTATTATATACTAACTAGATAAGTAGAGTAGAAAACTAGATGCTTTTACTTACTATATATAAGATACTCTAGCTTAAAAAGAAGTTTAAAGAGCTTAATAATAAATACTTCTTTATCTTAAATTATTTAATAATATTCTAAAATTAAACTTAACTAAGACAGATAGATTAATTTAATAGATTATTAATAATAAATACCTAAATAATGAGTTTATTTAGGAAATTCTATTATTAATATAAAATAGAACCCGACGCTCTAAGAAGCTTTCTTTAAGTAAATATAAAAACTAAAAAGGCTAATTATACTATTACAACTAGCTAGTAATATTAAATAATAATAAACTTAAGATTAAATTTTTCTAAATTATACATAATTCTCCTGCTGGCGGCTACTCTAGTTATGGAAAAACTTTTAAAATCCTACAACACAAATACTACTAGCCTTAGATATTTAAAATAATATATTAATATATATTTTATTATTACATTTACTAAAGATTTAAGGCTTTTTATAAAAAGTACTATAGTCTCTTAAAACCTTTTCTTATTCTTAAAAGGAGATAGAAGGATATTTTTATAAACTTTATTACTAACCTCCTAGAATCTAAAGGCTGTATTAATATTATAGTTATAATTAATTACCTTATAAAATACTAACACCTAATTTCTTATAGTGAGATAATTATTATAAATATTACCTATTTTTTTTATTAGCACGTATAGATAGACTATAGCCTTTTAGAAATAATTATATTAAACTAAGAAATACAATTTGTCTCTATCTTCTATAATAAACTCTATAAATAACTATAAATTAAATTCTAACTGTTTTCTGTATATTATCTAGAAACTAATAGCTAAATAGAAAGAGCTAATAGTGTAATAAAATAAATCCTATATATATATATATAAACTACTAATAAAATAACTAGGTAAACTGGCTTCTTTTAGTATAGTTTAAAGCTAATAATACTATATCTAAATTTATAAAAGTTTTACTGTTCCTGGCTAATACAGACTAACATTCCTAAATAGGTTTTAAGTCTTTTATAAGAATTTAAAAACGTTTTTACTAAGTATTACAAGCCTTAGAAGTTAACCGTATAGTAGAAAAAATAATTAATATCTAATAACTAATTTAAGAAGAAATAATTTAGGCTTAAGCTTTTTAAGAAAAATATATAAACTAAAAACAATTACCTATATCTAACTATTAGATAGGAGATATAGTTTAGCTTGATATATAAAATATCTAAATAAAATAATTTTCTAAAAAGCTAGACTTAAAGGCCTTAGGGAAATATTATATCTTTTAAATAATTTCTTCATACGCATACTGACTTAAACTCTTTAAATTCTTAAATATATATCTAGTTTTTTATATATTATTACTTCAGCCTACTGCGCCTGAATTTGAATATCTTTTAAGTTAATAAAACCCGCCACCTAAACCCGTTAAAGTTAATAGGGAAACTAAATACTATATTAAATGAATTAAAAAACTACATCTAAATTACAGGAGGAAACGCTATAAATACCTAGTTAAATAAACTAGATATAATAATCTAACATAAGAATTTATAAGTAATTTTTAAGATATAGCTATTATAAAAAAATTCCATCTTAAAAACCTAGACTAATTTAGACCTAATATTTAATATAAATACCCCTTACAGGAGCTCAGATCTAAAGGGGGGGTATTATTATAATAACTATTTATAACATAAAAGCCTTCTAAGAAAGCTTTTTTTATAAGTTTTTTTTTTATATTATATATTTATATATTAGTCTCATGCTAGTGTATAAGCCCTCGCTTTAAATATTTTAGCTTATAACTTATTATATTCTTCCTTTCTTCACGTAACGTCTTAAATTATTACTTGATATTATACTTAGTAATTAATTAACGCTTTTTATTAAGTACTTAATCCTCTACTTATAACTCTATCATGACATATATAATAATTATATAAAGTATAAAAAATTTATAACTTAAAAAAATAAATATAACTATAAATAGCTATTTTATATACCTTTATAAGTATATAAAGTATATAAAAAGTAAAGTAATAAAGTACCAATAACTTTTAATTAATTAATAAACATAAAATATTTATTTTATGTATAAAAATAAGTAGTATTTATATTTAAACTTATATTAAAGTTTATTATTACGTAATATATAAGTTTATTTAATATATAATTTTTATACATTTTATTTATATAAAAACAGAGCTTTTAAGCCATATAAAATTAATAAAATTATAAGATTTTTTAACGTAATATAATAAAAAGCATAATATATAATATTATAAAGTCTTAAAGTTATATAAAAGTTAATTAATTTTACTAGTTATAAAAGTAGGTAAATATACATTTAGTATACTAATAAAATACTATTATATAATAGTATATAAAGTTATTTATTTATATAGTATTTTAACATTTTTATTTGTAATAAGTAATAATTAATTAACTATAAAAAAATTTATAAACTATTTACATAAATTATAAAATTATTATAAGAAAAGTATTTTTTATTTACATTAAACATATATAAAAGGTTTTTTTGTACTTTATTTAAATATATACTTTTATATTCTTTATTTAATTTTAATTATAGTAAGCTTAATAGCTTTTTTTTTTACTTTTTTTTAAATTTATTTATAGTATTTTTAAAGCTACTTCTTAATTTTATAAGTAGTTTTTACTTTTTTTAATATATTTTTATTTTTATTTAGTAGCTTACTTTTTATATATAAAAGCTTAAGTAACTTTATACTTTTTAAAAAGCTATTACTTTTTAATTTTTTTATAAAGTTTTTTCTATTCTTTTTTTTAATGTAATTTTCTTTTTTTTATAATAAAAGTTACATGCTTTTTAGACTTTATTTAAACTATAAAACTAAGTACTATTATTTTCTAATAATAAATATTAAAGGTTATTAGTTTAAATTTTTAGTAGTACTTTTACTTAATAAATAAAGTATTTTCTAGGCCTTTAACTTAAAATGTAAAAAAAAAATAACTTTTATAATAAGTTAATTAATAAGTTAATAAAACTTTTAAGTTTTTTTATTATAAAAATTAAAAATAGTTATTTTTTAAAAGCTACTTAATGTATTTTTAGTTTTTAGTATTAAAAATAAATCTTAAAAACTTACTAAATAAAGGCCTATTATTATTAACTTTAATAAATTACTTAAATACATATTTAAAGTCTTAAAAAACTAAACTAACTATATTTTACTTAACTTTAATATTTTTCTTAGTAACTACTTTATATTAAGTAGTTTAAAACATGTAAAAAAAAAAGCCATATTTTAAAAATTTATATAATTTTTAATATTTTATAAAAAACTTCATAATTTTGTTAGTATAAATAGAAACTAAAAACCTAAACATAGTAATATTAAAAGACTATAAAGTATGTATTAAATAAAGTAAAAAAATTGTTAAAAAAATCTTATATTTATTATAATAATTAATAACCTTTATTATTATATAAAAACTATAGCTATTAAGTATTAACAACTTTTATTTTTTTAAGTTTTATTTAAGTTTTTTTATTAAATATATTAATAAGCTATTTATATTTTAAGTTGTTGTTTATTTAACTATTTAATAAAAAAATAAAATTATACTTGTAGTAAGTAGAATTAAAATCTTATAACCAAGTATTTTAAATATTACTAAAAATAGTTTAATAAATAAAACTTAGTAATAATTCTAATTTATTAGTATATATATAGCTAATTTAAGTAAATTACTTATAATTTTTATTTTAAAGTTACTATTTAAGCTTAGTTTTTTAATATTTATATTAAAGAAAATATTTTTTACACTTTTACATAATATTAAAGTTTTTTTTATTTATATTTTTTATTATATATTTAAATTAATATTATATTTCCATTTTTTTTTTACTTATTAGTTTAAAATATAAAGTATATTTAAATACTAAGTTAACTAATTTACAAGCTTTATTAATTAAATTATTATAAGTATAAAATTTTTTTTTTAAATAGTAATTTTATTATTACTTTAGCTACTTTTTATTAAAACATGAATTTCTACTATAAATTTTTTTAATAAAATTACGTAACATTTTATTTAAAAGTAGTAGAATTTTTTAACTAAACTTATTAATATAATTAATAAAAGTTTATAATTATTATTTATTTAAAACTTACTAATATTTATATTACTTAATTAAAGTACTGCATATACTATAATATATTTTAAATAGTATTAAGTAATTATACTTAAACTTTTTTATAATATAAGTATAATTAGAAGTTTCTCTAAGTTTTAGTAATTTTAATAAAATTACTATAGTCTTAAAAAAGTTTATATTAGTAGAGTTTAAATTATATTAAAAAATTAGAACATTTTTAGTTAGTATACACAACTAATTAGTTTATATACTATAACTACTTTTTTTTACTTTATTTATTTTAGTAATAAAAAAAGTTATTATAAAATTTTGTATATAAATTTTTTGCCTAAAATTAAATTATTTTATAATAAAAAATTTTAAAACAAAATTTAGTTTAAAATTTTTCTAAAATTTTAAAAATATAGTATAATTTTCTAATTACTTAATATATTATACTTATTTATATTTATAAAAATTTACTAAATACATTATATTTAGAATTTAGAATTAAATATAAATTTATTAGTTATTTATTTATTTAGTATAATATTATATTTTATAATAATAAATATTTAATAAAAAACTTTACAATTATTAATTAATTTTTAATTTTTTATTTTTTATTTTAAAAACAATTAATATTTTTAATATGAAAAGCAAAAAAATTTTATTATTTTGAATTTAGTTTAAAATAAATACAAATATATAATAAATAAAAATTAGTAAATTTATAATAAATATAATAACTACTATATAAAAATACTATTAAAATATTAAACTTAAAAATTAAAATAGTATTAAATTTACTATATATAAATTTCTAAATTATATTTATTTAAAAATAATACTATATTAAACTAAAAATTTATAAATATTAAAGTAGTAAATAGTTTTTATTGTATAACTAATATTATTTAAAGTAAAAACTATTAAAAATTTAAACTATATAAATATTTTATTTATAATAATTATATATTTTAAAATTAAAATTATTTAAAGTAAAATAAATTAATAAATTATTTATATATATAAAATATTATTAAACTAATTAAAAATGTACTTATTAAAAAATTTTTATAAACAAATTTTATATTAAAATATATATAATATACTTTATTATATTAAAATTTTAATTTTTAATAATAATTGTTTAATACTAACGTACTTTATAAGTTGATCGTTCACATAAGTTGATCATCTAATGCTGCTAAAACACATCTCTAACACCAACACATGCCTATCGCCATCAACGTAATGCTTTCAAAACAAGATCTTAAGGCTATTTATAAGGAAGGCCGCCTTGTCTTAGCTGTAAACGCATACAGAAAAGGCTAGATCACGTCTATCATGTAAGCTACAGCCATTTATCACGTGAACACTGATACCCTCTAATGACGACTTAATAGCGCGCCTGCACACGCTGATACCACGAACTATAACTATAACCTTAATAATAATAATAAAGTAATGCTAATAGTATATATTCTGGATCTTACTACTCATAGTTACCCTCCTCGTAAGAAGATAGTAGAGAACATAGCTAATATGCTGCTTGCCTTTCGTAGTAAGAGGCTAGTAGGCAAAAATTAGGTAAATAACTATATCGCGCGTAATCTAGAAGTATAGCTAATATAGAGTAAGAAGTATAACTACCAGCGAGCAAAGTAAGAGGATCTAGAAGTTATCCAAGAACACTTTCAACTCCTTAAGAACGTGGCGAACAAGTTTGGTATACAAGATGAGAATATCTATAATATGGACGAAATTAGCTTTTTACGTGGCGATATTAGAACTGCGAAAGTCATTACAGCCTCTAATAGCCCGAAGTATCATATACAACCTAGCGATCGTGATTAGATTACGGTAATTAAGTGCGTTAACGCAGCTTTTCGCTCTCTTCCAGCCATAGTTATCTGCAAGGGCAAGGTGTTTCAAAACATTTGGTTTAACACTGACTCTAGTGTTCCAAAAGACTAGAGAATCGCTCTTAGTAATACAGGCTAGACAAATGATGATCTTGGCTATATCTGGCTTACAAAGGTGTTTGATCCAGCCACCAAAGATCACGTTTGAGGCGTTAAGCGACTTCTTGTAATAGATGGACACAGCAGCCATTATTCTGCAAAATTCGAGACTTTCGTAAGAAATAACGGCATTATTCCGTTATGGCTGCCCTCACATTCCTCACATATTTTACAACCGTTGGATGTAGCTTGTTTTAGCATTGTCAAACGGCTTTATCGTGAGGGTGTTGAACAGCTAGCTCGTAGCAGTCAACACCACGTTACTATCAACGACTTCCTTTAAATTTATGCTGTTACAAGGCCTCAAGCTCTAAGCTCCAGCAACGTTAAAAGTGCCTTTCAAGCTACAGGCATTGTTCCATACAATCCTGATAAAGTGCTTAATAAATTAGGTGCTCTACGAATCACAACACCAGATCCAGTTCTCCTATCTTCAAGCACTATTTCTGTGGACAACACACCGAAAACGGTCAAGCAGGTGGAGAGACAACAGATAGCTTTAAAACGTCAGCAACATGAACTTGATCGCCTATCTACATCACCTACAATATCACGAATGCTGAAGCTTGCAAAGACTGCTACAACAGCGCTCCAGAAAGTGGAACTCATAGCTACAGAACTTACGAAAGCACGAGCGACCAGCGCCAAGATTGTCAAAAAGCGTAGTATCAAGGTCAAATATCTTACCCAGCGAGAGTCTCTTACAATTGGTGAGGCTATTGAGGCGTCAGGAGCACTTCAAGAGCGTTCAGAAGCTACTCAAAGTAGAACTAGTGATGCAACACAAAAGACTTCAATAATAGTTATTCATCACTACAGCGCCTGTGGATCACCAGAGCATAACAAGAGGACTTATCCTGCGCTTAAAGAAGCCGCAGAAAATGTTATTATCATACAAAATTAATATGGTGTTGGCATTTTCAGAGTATTTCCTTTTGTTGTTCGCGGTGCCAAGACATGTACGGACGATCGACTTGTGAAGTACGTTAATTTTTATATTTAAGAATATAGATTTTATAAATTTTAGAGTTAAAAACAAAAATTTTAAAAGATAAGAAATACTATTTTAAAACTTGAAAATAAAAGATGAAGATTCTAGCTAGTTAGAAAGTGTTAGAATTGTGAGATTTCTGTGCACACCGACCGGCCGTGCACGCTAACCAGAAGAGTTCTAGGTGTTGTGCGAGGTTCGCCAATTTTGCGATTTTTGGTTTTCGTCAGGTGAGCCCGTGCGTCAGGTGATAATAGACTCTACCATGAGGGCCCTCTTCCCTCCAATTCAACGGATATTTACTTGGGAACATGAAGAACTACACGCACCACGAGCAGAAGTAGAACAAACAGCACTCATAGCACGTGATTTCAAGAACCGCCCTTTCCTATTCCTTCCCACTCGACAACATCTAGGTCTAGGACTCTGGGAACGAGGAGTACCACAAGGACTAAGAGCAGAACAACCTTTATTCACAACACTGAAGACCCCCCTTTCCCTATTCCTTCAAATTCGACAACAACTCGGTCTAGAAGTCGGGGTACCAGAAGTGGGATTTTGTCTCCAACAAATCTGACATCGAGCTCGACTTCTATCTCCAGCGACGACACTTCGTCATCCACCTCTACAAGGCTATCCACTTCGGCGCCATCCAATTTTTCGACAAGCATTAGTTCCACCACCACCTCAGAAGAGTCTTCCACATCGAGTTCCTCAGAAGAGTCGTCCACATCGACTTCCTCGGAAGATTCATCAACGTCGAAAATTGAATCGTCAACAAGCTCTGATCAAAGCGAAACCTCCTCCTCAACATCGAATTCACCAAGCTCAGCTACAGAGTACTCTCCCGAACCTACGGCCTCCACACTACTGAATACAGTTGTTGTTATCGTCACAACAATCACCTCTTCCAACGGGTCCCCAGATATCGTCACTCTCACTTCTACAGTACCCATCATGTCAGATGAAGATCCTGAAACTGTCACAGAAACCGTTCCTGATGCTTCACCTCTCGCTACAGGGAAACCTGCCGCGGGCGGCGAGACAACGAATGTCCCTCCAAAATTCATCTTCGATGCCATAATTGACGGCGAAACGTATTATCTGCCATCACCAGGTGAACCATCTATTAAGATTATGCTTTTAGATGGCTCTATTGGTGAGCTGACTTCTAATAAATTAATCCTTCGTGGGCAAACGCTTGATATACCTTTAGGCTTATCTTCGGCTCAGGAGATATCGAGTGGTGGGCAGAAGATCACGGCTCAGCCTGGCCGTAGTAGCGGTGGTGGTGGTGGTGGTGGCGGTGGTGGTAATGGGAAGAAAAAGGGTCTCTTTGGCGCAATCGGTGATGCAATTGAAGGAGCTGGCAAGGCAGCTAGTGGCATAGGAGACGTCGTAAAGGCGCTTCAGAATTTGCATCCGAAGCTGTAGGAGCTGGCAGCAATGTCGCAAGCCAATTAAGTGGCACCTTCAGCAGCGCCCTCAGCAGTGTCGACAGGATGGTCTCCTCTCTAAACGGCATTCAAGACGCTTTCGGCCTAGACAAACTCGCTGCACCGGCCCTGGATGCATTCTCACAAGCTCAAAATCTCGGACGGACTGCTTCAAACTTTCTCAAATCGACTAGCAAACTGCTTGATGATTTTGGTGGGTTGCCGGGGGACCTCCAGAAGACGGTCATGGTTCAAATCACTGAGTTTGCTAAATCTGGTGGACTGTTGGAGAAGGCTGGGGAGGCTGTGAAGGCTTTTGAAGATTTTCCGTGGAAGGACCAGAAGCCTGATGTACCAGATGTACCGGAGCCAAATTTGCCGGATGTTGATGAACCGGATATACCTGACGCGCCGGACACACCCAAGCCAGACCTGCCGGATATTGATACACCAGATGCACTGGACATACCCAAGCCAGACTTGCCGGACATTGACAAACCAGATGAGAAACAAAACGATGAAGATGACAATAAGAAAGACGATGACGATAAAGAGGATGACGATAAGAAAGACGATGATGATTAAGAGGATGACGATAAACAGGATGAAGATAAAAAGGATGAAGACGAAGACCCAGAGCCTACTACTTCAGACACACAAACGACAGCTACGAGTACGAGTACGAGTCAAACGAGCACTGAATCTTCGACACAGAGCACCGGAACCTCATGAAGTACAGCATCGTCCACTACAAGTTCCGAAACATCGACAACAAGCACAGAAACGTCCCAAAGTTCTACAGAGTCGTCGACCTCGACCTCGAGTACGACGAGTACTAGCTCTAGTGAACCATCTGGGACTCCGGCTGCGCTTCCTTATTTCATAAGCGCCAAGGAAGGTACCTCTCAGGAGACTTTGAGAAATTCGTGGAAGACCTTGACGGTCGAGTCGGCGAGAATATCTTTCCTGAAGGCCTTGAACGTCAACATTATGCTACGCGCCTAGAATCGAGCAAAGCGAACGAACTTCTCGAGAAACATGACTTCATATGGAACCTATATTCAACAGAGTTCCGAAAGTCTGATCTCACGGCTGCTGAGGAGGAATTCCGAACCCTGTCAACGCTTTCTTCTGTCTATCAAGATATTGCAAGAAAGGCTGCAGAGCCTAAACTACGTCTCTTCAAAAATTTCACGGACGCACGTGGCCTAAACGTTCCGAATTTTCACTCCACGAGCCTTACTTGATGAGGATCCGGATACTCCTTATTGGAAAAAAAAAGTTGTCCGCTCCACCTCGAGAAGTCACGGATTCCGACTCATCCAACGACCCACTATACGTAGCGGATGACTCAGGAGGTAGAGACACCACAATATACGTTATAGATGACGGATTCGATGATGATATTCCAGTGAGTTCTGTCGATATCCACTTAGGAAGTCTTGCTAACAACAAGTTAGGATTTGAAGGCAGACGGTCGTTTGGTTGACAAATTCATCTTCTCCAACAATGATGCATTCCCGCCTAATTGGCTGAGCGAAATAAAGAAAAATAAATTTACAAATACGAGAATGTATTCACCTCAAATAGCTATAGGACAGCATGGAACTTTGATGGCGACGATAGCTGCAGGACGAACGCACGGAATAGCGCCTAACGCCAATCTGTTCCTTGCCAAATACAAAGGACCCTTCAACAATGGAATGGGTGGTAGAGATACGAGCTTTCCTCTACAGCCTCGAGCACTTAGTGCGGTGCTCGACAAGGTTCAAGCCCACATATTAAACACGTCATGGGGCAGGTCTTAATGTCGAGGAAATAAAATCCGATTATGTATATTTTAACATATTTTAGGATTAATCGACCAAGAACGTGGAGCTGTTATGGAAGCAATCTTTGATGATTTTCTTTGGTTCTGTGAAGATAAGGGTGTTATTATTGTTGCGGCCGCTGGCAATGACCCTGATTCACCATTGCACGAGAAACTGCCACAGAAATTTGGTACCAAATCTAACAACATCATTACAGTTGGCTCAGTCGACGAAAAAGGGATGATCCTTAAAGATTGCTCTCCTCATGTTGCCGGCCGACAAGGATCGATGTCATTCTTTGCCCCAGGTGCTAATATCCAAGTGCCGGGCAATGAAAACAAAATGGTTAAGGCCAGTGGTAGTAGTCCAGCTGCCGCAATTGTGGTAAGTAATTACATTATAAACACTTTAGGTCACCGTTTGATCCGATTCACTCAGACATACGCAATACATAGTCGGGCCTCGTTGCGTACTACTCTGCACTTCCCAACTTCTCAGAGTTTCTCTTCTATCATGGCACTCTCCCAGCCGGAAATGTCACCGAGTAGCGCTCTTTGTCATCAAGTAGTGCTCTCGCCATCTCTCACCTCTGACCCTTATGGCGTCAGCAGATTGCGTACACTCCTACGTACGCTCTTACGTACAATCCACCTCGATTGTGTATATAGATCGAGTCTTCCACTCATTTAATTAATTATGGGTTGCTACATCATTGATTCCCTGCACTCGGTTACAGGAAATGAGGTGAAAAACTTGGTCAAGATGCATGCATGGACCAGGATACCAAGACCTCAACTTCAAGATCTACCGGCTGGCTCCACCGGTCTCCCAGAGGTCCCGCGGTGTACAATCCGGCAAGAGGAGACCCAGCACATGATAATCTTTGCATTGCGGGAAGAAAGCGAAGTGAAGGACAGGGAAGTGGGACTGAAGGATCTTGTGATGTTCCAAGTAACAGCACTTCTTCTTCCACCTTACCGACATCAACTCACAATACTACGCAAAGCGAATCGAAGAACATATCGGTAACAGCTACATCAAGCTCAGCCGAGACTAGTACAAAGAGCACCAGCTCCAGCACGCCAACTGCGACCGCGGATAAGTTAACCTATTTCATCCAAACAAAGAGGGGCACATCATTAGATACCTTCGAAAAATTCATCAAAGACCTCGATGGAGGCGAAGGCCAAGTATGGACATATGACATGAAACTTGTGGACTACCAGAATTATAAGATAAAACTTAACTCTACTAAAGCGGAAGACGTCAAGAAGTTGGATTTTGTCCTATTTATCTTTCCTTGTGTTTTCCATGACAGCGATATGGAGTCCAAAGACGAATTCCACGCGCCACTTCCTTCCGGCCATTCCTCATGGTCATCTGCATCTGATCGGAATTTGACGCAGAGATCCCAACAAGGTGTTCACTCCCCAAAAGCCTACCCGAGGGGAATGATTCCTGCCTCTGAACACGATCAATATTGGAAGACCATGATCGCCCAAGAACCTCTTCCTGTCAAAGACCCTGCATTACCTCGCAACCTGGCCGACGATTCTGGAGGCGAAGGAGTTACTATTTATGTACTTGATGATGGTTTTGACCGTGAAGTGGTTGTAAGTCTTAAACCCATGGTGTGTGTGAACACAACTTACAGTGACAGGATCTCAAGGGGGATGATAATGATCGTAAAGTCGATCATTTTGAACTCACGAACAGCGACTACTTCCCTCCAGATTGGTTTCAGCTAGTCGGTAAAGATACGATCCACCCGGATGCTGAGCAATTAGACCCCGCCACTGCAACCGGATTTCACGGAACAAAGATGGCGGCGATAGCAGGTGGAGATGTAATTGGAGTCGCTCCAAAGGCGGATCTCTACCTTATGAAAATCAAGAATCAGTCCGACCTTAAAAGACAGGGCGAGTCAAAAGTTAGAAATTACGCATTGAGGCCCGAAGCATTGGCTTTGATTTTCCGGGAGCTCACTTGCCATGTGTCCGATAGGGTTCAGAAAGACCCGGAATCAAAATCAGTCATAAATATGTCCTGGGGTGAGTTTCAGAAGCTCTTTATCAGCTACGTGCATCTAATCGTTGGAAAGGTGTTGCCTTACGGGAAACATACGGTCCTGCTCTTGAACAAATTCTAGAGAACTTTGTAGGCTGGTGCGATGAAAAGGGAATACCGATAGTCGCAGCAGCTGGGGATGACCCAGATGAGCCTCTCCACGAGAAAGTGCCACAGCAATTCGGCACTACTACCAACATGCTCATCACAGTCGGTGGTGTAGATAGAAAGGGAGAATTATGGCCTGGAACGTCACCGGCAGAATCTGGCAAACCAGGGTCCATGATGGTGTATGCACCTGCGGTGGACGTAGTGGCCACAGTTGGTGGAAATAGCTTCGATGACCATAACACTGGAACAAGCCAAGCAGCAGCTATCGTGGTGCGTAAAACTTCAACGAAAGCTCCTTTCCCCGGTTGATAATGGCTAATAATATGTTCAGTCCGGTCTAGTGGCTTACTACTATGGCTTCAAGGATGCTGCTCTTATGAGCCATCCTGGTGTTCCATCACCACAGGACAATGTGAAACAGTTCATGGTTGCACATGCATATACACGAGCAGAGCAACCATTGAAACATCCAGACGGCTGGCCAACAGTAACAAATCTGGATGTCCCGTATAATCTGGCGAATGGAGATACTGCCCATGAGAACAACCCATGCGTCTTCAGGCGTGATAATGGCACTGTATCTGCATGGACCTTACCTGGGAATACCGCCATGATGACTTCAACCAGGTACGTGCGCCACTTACCTTTTATTTAACTCGCTGAGCAACTATTCTAGGACTTCATATAGCCCGCAATCTACTTCTCGATCTGCAACTCTCACCTCGT
Source organism: Zopfia rhizophila CBS 207.26 (assembly GCA_010093925.1). Lineage (NCBI taxonomy): Eukaryota > Fungi > Ascomycota > Dothideomycetes > Zopfiaceae > Zopfia > Zopfia rhizophila. The sequence goes on from ML994633.1 coordinate 844,608, forward strand.
CGTCCAAATCATCTCCATCCGAAACTGGGAGCCCATCTCAGCCAGGCTATTGCAAAATAACAGTCATACGAAATGGGAGCATGGACCCCGATGCGCCAAGGAAGACAACTTGGAACATTGGAATTTACACTATTCAAATCCTTAAAGACAACAAAGACCCATTTTGCCACATGAACAAGACAGAAGATGATAGCAAAGCTGTGGATATTAAATGTCCACAATTGGGTAATGCACCAAACGATTACGTCAGTGTGAAAAAGGATAAAAATGACAATCTGAGGTTTAAATGGGCCAGTAAGGCGTTCATCAGCGATGAGAGTTGCATGACTGGACGGGATTGGCATACTAGTGATAGTGATAAGGTTAGGAGGACTTTTATTGATAGGAGAATAGTGCGCGCTAATGATAATATGTAGGATCGATAAGAACGATAGATTAATTGTTTAGTGGATTGTATAGTTAACCTCGATGTGAAATTAGAAAAGGAAACGGATTAGCCCGCTACTGATGAATCAGAAGCGTAGGGTTGAGCGAAAGTGACACTGTCAGGAAGAACGAGGGAAGACCGAAACCGAATGCTATGCGGGCATAGCAAATTAGTATAGTAGAGCTTCAATTTGCCATTTCACAGGAAGGTATTACTGGATTCGTTGGATATAGTTCTACAACACTTAATGCTTAGCTTGTAAAACGCAAATCTCAATGTCAACTGTATATCTAACTCGCGCCGCCTCTATGCCGTATGTAATAGTACAGAAGGAAATCCAATGCTAATGCAGGAAATGATTTGTCTTCACTCGGACAATCTCGAATCTGGATCATCACCCACTCCTCTTGATGAAGTATTGTTGAAGCCTAAGAGGATGGCAATCACCTCAAGCTTAAACCCCACTGCTCAACCTCTCTCCTCTCTCCCCAACCATCATTTGAACATCATCTCTTCCATTCGAAGTAAAATCCATTACACCAACATACCACAAATTGCAAACCACTAAAACGAAAGCCATGGGTATAGCATCGAAGACGTAGATCGGCCACTCAGTACTAAGGAGATAACCATCATCTGCGGGAGGCCAATTAGCAAATCCATGTCCATACTAAGATCATTAACAAAGGAAGAGAGGATTAACTTACCACCAAGAGCGTACTCAATAACCCTAAACAAATTCCTAGACGTAATAATAATACTAACCCCATACAACCAGAACAAGAATTTTTCCCAATCCACTCCTCCAACAACCAACTTTCCCCCAATCTTCCTAACACGCTTATGAAAAATAACTCCAACAAGCATGAACCAGCCAAAAATAAAAATCTGCGCTGCTAACCCAACAAGCACAATTGTATTGGCAAGGTCCAACATGGCTTTTGTTTTTGCGTCTCCCATTATCGCTGCACCAATCATTTGAACGAAGAAGCAGACGACATCACCGGCTACGAAAATTATTGTAAGCCATTTTGGTCCAATCATGGAGCAGGATTCGTAGCCTGTGGAACGGATTATTCGACCGAGAAACATGTAGACCGAGGCTGCGAAGAGGATGGGAGCGAGGAGGATGAGGACGGCTTGAATCAGGAAAGGGGTTTGGGCGTGGGGCTGTTTGCTGCTTTGGGCGCGGGCAGAGTAGCCGATAATCTCAACTGGGATTTGTTAGTTGGTGATGATAAAAGATTAGAAGTTTTATCAGTGTGAGGGAGATTTTCACGTACAGATTGCGCCGATGCTGAAGGGAATGCAGAACCATGTTCGGGTTGTGTAGAGCCGGAAGAGATGGAGAAAGAGGAGGAAGGTGAATAGGATAGCGATGATTACACCCCCTGCGAGAGATGGTGTGTAGGAGTAGTATTCTTCTGGACCATCTCCTCCTGCCATTATGGAATTAGATGCGAGAGAATCGTTTGAAATGGAAAGATAAGAGTGGGAATTCTAGGAACAGAAGTCGTGGTAATGTATGAAAGGGCTTCAATATGTAGCAAGAAAGATATTCAAAGAAAAATTCTAATATATGCTAGGCAAAAGATATATAGAGAAGTGATGAGATGAGTATAGTAATCCAAAAGGAAGACCCGTCATATTAAAAGATAAGAAATCATTAGAATCTCGCAACTTTCTCTAAAAAAGGAGTTCAAAACGTTGACGGAGTGATTGCGAAACTGAGGGTAGTCATCATGTAGCGAGGCTGAGGTCCTTGATTTGACGTTTGCATAATGAATCTTCGCCATGATGATTCAGGTATTCATGGCCTGCATGGTATGTAAGACGTGCATTGCTATGTTGGGTTTGTGGAATAGTTGTAATACTACGAGGCTAGGGGCAAGAACGAGAACGAGAACGAGAACGAAAAGTAAGAACTAGTATGGAATGGGTATAGATGGGCTCGTTTAATCTCACTACTACGACGCTTCCAATCGGAGTATACCCGTATGATTAGTAAAGCTTGATATGAAATGTAGAATTCAAGCAAATAAGCTTGTTTTGGCTGTTGCTCGACCTTGCCATTGGTTCTACACGGGTCGGACATTGATCACAGAACCAAAGCACGGCCTTCCGACTCTGTTTGAGACCTAAGCGCCGCAGGAACAACATTATTAAATCCGGGTTGCTACAAATAGTTGGGAGCCTATAATCTTCCATATCCCAAGAACCTTTGACGCCGTTTAGAAAACTCCCATGCTGACAAAGTGTATGCAACCACGCGTTTTCTCTCGACAAATTTCCCAGACACATCACCCGAAACAATGATGCTCAAAACAATGCTAAGCTTTACTCGTATAATCCAACTTGTCGTCGACACCATCTTGACATCCTCTCCCAATCTTCGCCGTATCCGACAAGTGTAGCTGATAGCTCTTGGACAAGCCTCGATCCAGAATATTTTTTCCACCACATATCATCCGTGGTATAAAGAAGTACACCCCAATGCATGAAGATCATCATGGCAATGGGTTCGCCTCTTCGTAACTCATCTATAAAATCTGAATCAACTTTAATCACCCAGAAAACTGCGCAAGTTTCTCTATTAGAAACTTTTTCCAGGCCTTGTATCGCATCCTCCAAAGTTTGGCGCTTACTGCTGCCGTGACTGATCTCTGCGTCCATCAGTTGGCGCAAGCCTGTGGCGGGAGCCCATTCTCCAGTGAATGACGGCTTTGGTTCAACAATACCGAAGAACCTATGGAGCGGACCCTGCTCAATCCAATGACGAGTAAGTCCGACGATAGATGAGACGCCATTCATAAATTCGACTAGTAGTAGTACAGTTTCTGAGGTAGGCTTGACTTGCTCACTATCCTCAGTGGGCAGAAGGGGTGATACAATGGCGCAAACCATTATCAGGACGGAGCATATGAACACGGCATCACAATTCGATGGTGAGATGTTGTTGAGAGTCGTGCGGAGACCCAAAACGCTTTGATTTTGGTGTTGAAGGGCTGCGCTAACCAATGGACGGACAGCCATAGGATCTTCCATTGCGCTTGCCAGATGAAGTAATGTCACGGCAAATATGGCTTCCATGAGATAATCATGCCGAAGAGCTTCTTGCCCCACATGCTCTCGAAAAAGGTCGGATCCTTTCCGTGTAAAGCTGTGGCACGTCCGTGTAGACCAGTAATGTATGAGCGCTACGTTCGTGATCGCGATTGGCTCATGGAGCGATGGGGTCGAGGCAGGTACTGTGTACGGGCTGGAGGCAGGGTTAACAGACACGTCGGTGGACATGGGTGTTACGGAGAAGGTCGGACCAAACGATTCGGGCGAATCGTTTTCGTTCACAGCATCGAATTTCTGGAGGGGTTGGCGAGAGAAAATGCACTCGTCGCCTCGGTTGGTGCAATTCGTGCATCGCGGTGCCTTCTCGTCGCATTTTACGCGTCGCTTTCGACATTGGTCACATCCGAATCGCGATTTGTGATGCGGACGCTTTTTAGGCATGGCCTAGGATGAGCTGGTCCGTTTAGCAGAACGAGAGAACAAACGAGAACGAGAGAATAAACGAGAACGATTAGAGTGGATTATTGCATGGGATTTGCGATGAATGTATACCTCTTTTACACTGCTTATTTTCATGCCCAGAAATTCAGACATGCTCAGCCTCGAGGTGGTGATGTGTCGCCAAGATCATAGTAAGCTAGACTTCAACTCGCGAAAAGTAACACTCCAACCGCGCTTGGCACAGCCACTGCGCTAAACCTTTTGCCCCACCTCTAAGCGAGCACATCGCATTTTCCGACCTCTACATGCGTCCGCCTCGCTTTTACCGACACCAACTTTCGTGAGGTTTGGATGCCTTCACTTCCGAGCCTCTTCAGCTTCGCCCTCGGAGTCTACGACGCTTTCCCGGTCTTCCAGGGAGATCTGCGAACTTTTTGGCTGCAGGCAATGTCGCGCTCCCTCCGCCTCTCTCACTCTCGCATCAACTCTCCCGCTCAGGACGCTCACCGGAAGCGTCTGAAGATCACTGGTGGTAGAGAGCTGTCTGCCCCTACGAGCCCATCATAAGTAATTCCTTGCTACCTCCGCCATTCCGTCGCCTGAGCTCGGAGAATACGAGGTTCGGATATGGATGCTTGGGGGGTGAAAGGTCGTCCATACACTTCCACTTTTCACTTTTACTGCGGTTGAAGGGTGCTGTGGAATGGCAGAAGCTCGCCTTTTCCGAGCTCTATGTGCTCAGTTCTCCGAGTATCCGGGGCTATAGAAAGGGCAGCTATGCTATTAGCCCTCACCTCTACATCTTCCTTTTCGAGCCTTCCCTCCAGCTTTTTCTTCCTGCAGCATCGTATATTCCGAGACTTTCCTCTTCTTTTGACGTGAAAACATTGGCTAACCGTCTCTTCTTCTCTAGGCGCACTGGCGAACCACTTGACCCACTCTTCCCTCCAACGTCTCCCAACCAGAACCTCAAAAATCCCGATGATCCTCCGCATTTGCCTCGCAAGCCCACCTAAAGACGTCAAAGCCAGCGCAAGTTTCAGTGTGATCGAAACCTAAACATCATGAGATTACTGAGAGCGAGGCGATTAAGAGGAGGGATGCATACATGCCAAAGTGGAATGAGCTGCTAGAGAAGCTAGCGAAGGGAAATGTGAATTTTAGACACTCTCTGTCATATTCCCTGTGGATTTCGAGCTCTAGCTAACCTCTTCTCGCAGGCAATGCTATACAAGCTGTAAGTCCTGTAAATTACCTTTTTTTCAAAACATTCAGGCTCTTCTTCTTAGATTTTCTGAGGTGATATGCTACATCCCTTAGCTCCGTGTATTTCCCTTGCTATTCTACTGCATACATCGTATTCTCCGACCTTTTTTCTGGATTTTGCTGGCATGAACATCCTTTAGCTCGTGGTTTTTGCTGATTAGACAGAGGGAAAGATGCTTGAGGAGGGTGCTGAGCTGCTGGTGTAGGAATGCAATTTATGCCCATGCTATGGCACCGTAAGTCACGTCTTCTCTTCTCTACCGTCTCGTATTTCACGGGCTTTTGCTAACTTTGAATAGAAGATGCCGAGTGCTGAAGATGCTCTAGACGACACAGATGTGCACGAATGCCCCCCCTGCAGCTGCGATTTTGCTGTATATTAGATTCCTTAGATTTCACGGCCTCAATAATGGAATGCTGACATGCAGCATAGGCTACCTGCCTTGAATACTCGTATCGGATGTTGGGCCTCTACGATGTAAGTTTCCTTCTTTTTGTCAGATTTTCCGAGCCTTTGCTAACTCAATGTCATAGCGTGCTAAGCAACAGGCGACTGAGCTTCATACATAGCGCACTCTTGCTCCGAAGGCTTTTGGTCAGAATGCCCATCAGACCCTGATATGCTGGGAGATAGAGCACGGCAAGTGGAGTATTGCGAAGGTAAATTCTAATTTCTCTAAATTCCTTCTCGTATTTTCCGAGGGTCTGAGGCGAATTCGTCTATGTTATCTAGGTGTTTAACTTGCATAATGAGAAGTCTCTACTCTTACAGCTGTTGGCAAGGAGCACATCGACAATGATGAAGTTCCTGGTATGAATTCTCGTTCTTTCCGAGCCTTGGACCTCAACCTACGAACTCTTCCAAGCTTGCTTCTTCAAAGCCCCTTCAGCAATGGCGCACAAAATACACGACGACATGTTTAAAAAGGGGACGGGAGGGAAGAGGAAGCAACAGGGTATATATAATGCGAGACTTTTATAGTAGATTCCGAGAGTTCTATTAAATACATTCGTGATCTTTATAATATTTCTAAACCTTCACGTTTACAGGTTACAGTAAGGTTAATCAACGCATTTAACGAGTATTTGTTGCATTCTAATTAAAATTCACGACTCCTCCACCAGAATTAAGCTACTTGTCTAACCTTCACTTTCTCCCTCCTCACTCTCTTCCTCCCTACCTACCCTAGTAGCAGGGGGGTTCTGGCCTTTTTTATAGGGTTTTGTCGGTTTTCCCGACCCTTTCCGCTTTCTCTTGCCAATATCCTCCCGGTTTACGCGAATAACATAGCCTGGATTTGGCGCTAGGCAGCAGTTAGGAGCAGGTAGCTTAGCTAGTGGAAACGTTGAGGATAGACTACAAAAACACCAGACTTACCAAGTTTAAACTCGCCTTGCTCTTCTTTATCACAAAACACCCTTATCATACTCTCCCGTCTCCCACGAATATTAAACATCTAAGCCTTAGAGGTTACAAGATAGTCTTAGAGAATTATAGAAGAAGGGGTAACTTACTACTTCTGGTTCAAAATGACCAAATAGCATCTCCCAGAACCGTAACAAAAGGAGCTTGTGTTTGCCAAAGGACTTTGGCCCAATGTGCTCAACCCACTCGCCACTTTTCTCACGGGTTTCCCGATCAATTTCAGCGTCCTACATAGGTATGTGAGGGAAAGGCTCGGAATCTACGACAAAACAGCTGGAAGACGTACGATAAAGAGGCCTTTCTTAACAGCCCACATCTCAAGCAGAGCAGCCTGGCAATAATAATTAAATGCTAGGAAATCACAAGGACTAACGTGACTTACATGGTATAAGCACCCACATGGCAGAATATCCTTGCTCTCTGTACCATCAGGGGCATCAGCATCACTAGGGAGGCTCTATAGAATTTTAAGCAATTGTCTCGTAATTCCCGACGTATAAGACACTTACCGCACCTGAGACTTTGCAGCTGTAGCAACGTGGCATGGCTGTACTACTCCACCAGAATTCTGACCTATATAATCATTAGAGCTGCTAAAATAACCTTCAAACATCGGAAAGCCTGGGATTTACCTTAGTTTCTCCTCAAGCGTTTCTGGATTATAGGGCTTATTAGTCCATCTTGCCCTCCACGCCTTACGGCGCCTCTTCACCTCAGCCTCGTTGTAAGGCATCCTCGGGTAACATGATAAGTTGCCCTTCCTTCCCTGTTTATTCCTAGCATTTACTGGATTTCTGGGTGGGCGAGCGGGCGTTAGCACATATGGATAAGAGGGGAATTAGGCGGCTTATACAGCGTAAAAAGAGGCCGCTCAGGATCCGTCATCGCTGACGCTTTGGGCGTAGGAGCTCGACTTTTCATAGCGTTTTGTGTCTGTAGCCCGGCATTACCGGGTGCACTGGTAGCTAGGCTGACCTGCCGCAGCTCCGAACCCTGGGGTGTAGGAGATCGGCTTTTCCGAGCTTCTTGTACCTGTGGCTCGGTATTACTAGAAGGAGTAGGAGGCTTGGCGAACCTCCCCTTAGCACCCCGGCGTCGCATCGTTGGTGTCGATTTTGTCGATTTTTTCGATTTTGTGGCGCTGCCCATTGCGGTAAATAAGGAAAGTAGGGGTTGGTAACGAGCAACAAGGAGAATACTATAGGGAAAAGCGAAAATGTTATAGTAGATAACCGCAACTATAGAGGAGGAGGGTTGGTCAGAAAGGGAATAAGAGAAAAGGCAGGTGTTAGTGGGCGCGTCGTCGTTTATACCGGGAAGACGCATTGAAATTAGCGTTCCTAACTAGGAAGAGGCCCTTGCGCCTTCAGAAACCATAGTTTACGGGAGCGCAGTGTGCTATTTGTTCAAAACACGTAATAATAAACGTCGGAAATTACGACTTTCAACGTTACTAATCCCGGAATTAACGATAGCTACATAAGGTGGTCACAGGTTCTGCCGCAATGCGGGCATTCCTCCCCGCCTTGATAGTCTGGGTCCAGATAGTCTTCCCTTCGCCTTCCAACCTCGTCAAACACACCAATTATATAACGAACAATCGTAGTTGAATCAAATTCAGGACTCCAACCCCCATAATGACAAAGCTTTCTAATATTCCAGCCCCTATTATGAATAAAATACTGTGCTCCACCGCGTCGGAAGGAGTGGCCGCCATAGAGCCACATGTCCTCTCCAATCTCATAGAGATTTCGTCGGAAGTCGTTGAGAAATACGGTACTATGCTGTTAAATTCCGTTAAAATCGATGTTTTCTTAACATTATATTAGGAACACCTTACCAACTTCTTTGTTTTGTCCAAGGTAAGTTTTGGTTGGTCGGACGTGAAGAACGAACAAAAGATGTAACCTTCTGTAATTCCCGAGACTTCTAGCCATTCGTATAGGAGCGCTGGCACGTTGAGCCATGGCTCCTTTTCAGTGAAGTACAAGAAGAAGGGTTCGACCTCTGCGAAAACGGTGAGTTAGCAGGAATCTGTCGGAATCTACGGCTACTTACCACCAGTTTGGTGGGTTTTGCGGAAGTCAAGCACAAGCTCGAGTTTACCCTTGTCTTCAGCATGAATGCGGAAATTCCCGACCTTAATGTTCAAAACCTCGTCAAGTCGGAGCAAGCACATAAACGAGATAGCGTACATAAGGCTCATCATTAGACGCTGCCGCCAGCCAGCCCAGGTTCTGCCGTGTGGGGTGTCAGGGTTGCGCTGTATACTAGCAAATCGGGGGAAATTGGCGTTAAATCGGAGGAGTTCTTCTAATTTCCTCGATGTTATCGCCCGAACACTTTCCTGGGTCTCGCCATCCCGCACCTGCGTGAAAAGGCGATGCTTAGCACATAAATCCTCGTACCTAACGACATTTCTCTCTTACCTTCTGGCGCTTTAGACTCCTCATGTAGCGCTTGACAAAGGTACTATTGCATGGGTTTCCTACCCATTTTCCATTGCCACAGTCTGTAAATACCGAGCTTTCACAGCCTAGTTCGCACACATAGTAGTATGATGCTGCAGCCCGCATGGTTGAGGCAGAGGAGAATGAGTTTGGAGACCGACCAGCTTCTAAGTTATTGGATATCCCGGGAATTTTACCAGAAGTTGTCGCTTCTACGCTCTTTCCGCAGTAAAACTTGATCTATGAGCATATAATCTCTGGGGTGACTGCACAAAGGTGGTTAGCGTCCTGGTATTGGGGTGGCATGTGTTCCTTGACGTATGCTTTGTATTTATTAATCTGACTAGAAAGTCTCGTTAGCTCTGGCGAAATGCTAGAGACTGCTCGGAACTTACGAGCTGTAGTTCTTGCGCGTCGACGCTGCAATCGAGCCCTTCGCATCTTCTCGTACATGAGCGAATAGTGCATCGAACCCAGCTCGCTGTTCACGACAACCTGCAAGCCGAAGCTCGCTCAGCTCGTCAATTGCTAGGTCCTGGTCGTCCATCTCCTCGTCGACGTCGACACCTGCTTCATCAAATCCTGGATAACCCCCCTCATCAGCTTCCCGACGAACATCACCAAAAGTGTCGAATTCGGGCAGCACAACTGACATTTTTGTCGGGATTTACGGCAAAATAATACTGCAGCCAGAAGCGAGAAGAGACAGTGCAAGAGTTGCCTGCGCCATGAGGCAAGATTCGAATTGCGCAGGAGCTGCGTCCACCGAACAGCAAAGCAGTAAGGATACGAAATTGCGAAGGATCAGATGTGAAAGCTCGCTAGACACGACGACAAATCAAAGTGCATGTAGGCAACGCATCTCGTGTGATAGGGTAAGCCAAGATCCACTCACTTGTCGCATATGCCGAGCCAACGCGCACTAAATGTCGGTCTTTTCTGAATTAGCATGAAGGGAACCCTTTTCTGCCTAGTTTTATATTTTCTTGATGTTACATGCAACAAGGCACCAAAAATCCTAGGATGGAAGGCGGGCTCTCAAATCTTATTACCCAGTAGGATGCGAGCGGAAAGAAATACGTTCAACGAACTAGGAATAGCTCGTGTTCTGCAACGTTTGTGGCAACAACCCACGGGAAACGCCAAAGAACTAAACGTAATATGTCGATTTTGCCGAGCTCCTGTAACTACTGGCGTTGTGGGAGTGCCAACCTCCCCTTCTCTTGTGATGCTTTCTCTCGTATTTTCCGAGGAATGTACACAAAAGCAGCTACCTTGACTAATCTCTAACAACATGCGAATAACGCGCAAGAGGATAGCGCCACAACGTCGCAAAGCACCTTTACCACCGCGACAACACAGGAAGAAAACGAAGAGTACTCCTAAAAACGTTGGGGATACTGAGGTGGCATTTAATGTCCAATTACTCTATACTGCAGCTCGCAACTTTTTTGCCTGTGGTCGATTAACACAAAAGCAGATCGCTTTCCACGAGAAATTGTACGTTTATTACTAGAATTTGTGAGAGTAGGGGTTTATTTACTAACACCTACGGTAAGACGCCAGGACGGCATCACAGATTTACCACTCGCGATAGATGAAGAAACAGACACTACAAATCCACTAGCTATCTACCTTTAATACGCTGAGATCCTGAAACCATACACATACCAGTTTATAGACGATGTTGTTGCAGGAAAACGTCGCGTGCGTGAGCCGTTACCTGGGCAAAGTATCGTACATAACGACAATACCACCTCTTGCGATGTAAATACCTATCGGCCCATTCCTTCATCGCAACGCAACGAACAACCTCCTCGCATTGTGCTAGGACACCTACCAGACTTGTCAGTATATACCCCAGATAGGCATGCTAATCTCGCATTTCACGAGAACACACTACTCTCCACCAACATACGGCCTCCTACCCCGGACACACCATCACGTCGCTCGCCTGTACACAGACCAACTTTCCAAGTTGTTGTTGGGAACGAGCTAATCTCATATAAAGCTAGGGATATCCAGCCTCCAACTAGGAAGAAGGTGTACAAAAACGATATTGAGGGGCTATTGCATGACTGGGAGCAGGGAAGCTATGACCTCGTAAATTACCAGAGAAGGCCAATACCTATTCGTGTATGGCGACAGATCTTCCGGAGATCACACCCAGACTTCTGGCAAACGTACTCGAAGAATTACAGCGAGCAGAAGGTACGCTTTTCCCGGTATATACGATAGTTCTCCCTTGATAACTGTCTCCTACAGCTGGTCATTGGCATGTATCAATCGTATTCTAATGCAGACGCCTTCTGGGCCGACTTCTCACGCCAGAGAGCTCGTGGAATACGAGGTCAGCAAGCTAGTGTGTGGGAACGGCTCCCATGGAAAGACATTGTTGAGAGGGCACGGCAGAAGCGAGTAGCTATCGACGAAAGGGCAGCAGCAGAGGCAAGATCTGTGTATTCCGTCGATTTTAACGAGAAGTTCTCGTACCGGCAAGGATCTCACACCAAGGTATATTTATCGCCCCGGAAAATTGCAACCAAGTTTCGTAGTCTCCAAGGCTGTACGATGCCATGGGACGATCAAGAGGACGACCAGTCAAGCGAGGAGTAGGGTGTTGGTAGAACCAGGACTTTAGAAGTTAGAGGACGTACAACATGACACTTTCTTATTAATATACCTATATAGAGACTCTTTTATCTCTACAACTCTATTAAGGTCCGTCCCTATGTATTGCGGGCCCTGTAGCTACTAGATAATTATCTTTATTAAGCTTATTACCTCTAATAAATCTAGCTTGGGAGCTTGATCTAATGTGTACATTATAATAATACCTAATGTCAAGTTTCTACATGTAGTAAATATTAATAAATAAGACAAATATACGCGTATCTTACGCTACTATAAATATAAAGAGTAGCGTATTCCATTCCAGTAGTTAGAAACACTACGCAAAGTAAAATTCATAAGATATAAAAAGGATTACCCGCTCGACAAAAGCAACGTGTAAGAAGCAAATGGTTGATTTTATAGGGTAGTTACTTATTACACTTAGTAGGAACTAACGCATTTATTTTGCTTGAATTCTTAATTCTAGAAAAATAAAAATAAAAATAAAAATAAAAATACAACGTAACATAGTGGTGGAAAGTCGTAAAATTATAGAAATAAAGTGTAGAAGTCGTAATATACTAGCTTTTATTGCATTGTCTATTTATCATAGTTTTTTTAATAGTACTTGAGGTTATTGTAGAGGTACGGCAAGTATAGTCTCGGTATTTCCTAGCTTTTCTAAAGTTTGTTAGTAGCTTTACGGGGGAAAGGTTTATTACGCCCTATAAAACCGATGCCTTTACTTTAGTCAAACTTATAAGGTATTTTTCATGATAAATCTTAATAACTAATTTAAAAAAAATTAGTACAGCAGAACATAGTAGGAGAAAGCCGTAAAATCACAGGAATTAAGTATTAAGGTCGTGATAATTAAGTTCCTATTGTATTTTCTATTTATTATGCTCTTAACTAGAGTGCTTGAGGTTGTTGCAGTAGTATAATAGGTGTAGCCTCGGTATTTCTGAGCTTCTCTATAGGTTTTAAATGGCTTTCTTCTACAACTACATAAAAAGACAACAACACAAAACAATAAGATTATGTCGTAAATATTGAACCTTTTCCCCTTCATTACACCCTCTAGAAGCAACTTTTTATAGGCTTGTAAAAAAATTTCTACTAATTGCACATTGTTTTCCGACGATTGCTCAACAAATCGTCGGAAATTCCGAAAGAATAATGGGAGTTCGAACCCCAGTAGGTGTGGAGTGTTACTTTTCTAGAAATTAAGTATTTACTAGGTTTTTCAAGTAAAGACCGTATATACCGAGGAAATTTTTTTAAATGGCCGGAGTAAGGCTCTAATGACTAAGTCCGTGTACTAGCGCCGCACTATCGGCAATTAGGAAACACAGTGGCTAAACGAGGAGGTAAACAGGGCCTCGGATATTACGATCCTTATGTCCCTTGCCTCGGAAAGATCGACAACTAAAGTAAAAAGATAGCGGCTTAAAGGGTAAATAGGTAGGGAGGTAGAGCTCTATATATTATGAGTTTTATGTCTTTCCCTCCTAGTAGGTAAATTTTCAACCTACTAAAAAAAACCTAAATAAATTCTAAAATACTATTATAGCTTAGCCACCTAGAAGGTTAAGATAATACTCTCTAGTATTTCAAGGTTTAGGCCTTTACTCTAAAATTATGCTATTGTAGGGAGTTATAGTAGTAGCTACTAAAAGAACTAGAAAACTTTAAAGAGACTATATATATATTAGTTTTAAATAACATTGTTATAGGAAAACGTCACGTGCATAATATGTTACCTAAGTAAAGTATTATACCTTACTAGGATTCCATTTATTATAACGTAAATACTTATATACCTTTTATTATATTTTAGTCTAGTAAATAAATCTCTTACTTTTATACTAAAATACATGTAAGACTTATTAGCATATATAGTAAATAAATATACTAGTCTTATATTTTATAAGAATATACTATCATATTACTTATCTATATATAGTAGAACGTTGTATATTATAAGCTCTTATTTTCTTTTATAAAAAGCTATTTCTCTTATATAAATTCTTAATATTTTAATATATATATTTAATATTAAAATATAAAAAAAATTATAACTTATAAATTATTTTTTTTAAATTATTTACTATTTATTTAGTTTTTTAAATATAAATACTTAATTTTAAAATATTTAAAAATAGTATTTTAAATAAAATATTTCTTAGTTTATTAAAATAAAGGTTTATAATATATATTTTTATTTTAAGTTTTTAATTTTTTTTTTAATATTAATAATTTATATAAAGAGTTTCATATTTTATTTATATTATTATTTTTTTATTTATATTTACAAAAAAAATTAATATTATATTTAATTTTTGTTAAATTTTAATTATTTAATTAATTATATACTTTATTTTAATATTATATTAATTTATTCTAGAACTAATTGATAAAGGAATGTATTATTATTATTATTAATTTATTTTAAAATTATATTAATTTATTTTTATATTATAATATAGTTATTTAAAGTATAAATAGGTTATATTTTATATTTATAATAAACTATAATTAATATAACTATTAATATTTTTATATATAAAAAAAAGGAAATTATTTAGTCTAAAATACGTATATTTAGAATAAAATATTATAAGGAGCTAAATATTAGTATAATTATAGAGTTAAACATATTTGTAATAGTAAATAGTAAGCTAGAAACTAGCTTTATTTCCATTTAGGTTCCTATCCAGTGGGTATAGAGCGCCAAATATGCAGGAGCCGACCCAAAATGCGCCTGTAATGCTCGTAAATGCCGAGACTGTGCGCAATAATGCCCGTAAAAACCAAGACCTAACCAGCCAACAGATCCGAGCCAGAAAGAGCCACAATCAACCTCGTGCCAACCTATAGAAAAAGGCCATTTACTCGTAAAACGCTGCGTTTTAGAGCATCTAGACGAAATTCTTACTCAGTACCATCAATAACATCTTTCTTACCCTTCTTTTTGCGTAAAGCTGAAGGCTTCTTTGCAGAAGAGCCTAAAGGAAAAGTTAGCATAACTAGGTCTCAAGCTCGGGAAAAACGAGGATTCATACCAAGAACTTCATTGTTGTCAATGCGTGCCGTACTGATAGCCTCAAGCGCAGAAGACTTCTCCTTGTGTAGGTCAATCATCTAGATAGCATGGATGAATTAGCCTCAGACCCTCGGAAAACACGAGAATAGAGTGAGAGAAATCAGAATTTACCTTCTCAACGCTCCACTCCCCGTGCTCTATCTCCCAGCATATCAGCATCTGGTAGGCATTCTGTCCGAAAGCCTTTGGAACAAGAGTGCGTTGTGGATGAAGCTCATTCGTCTGCTCTTCGGCACGCTATGGCATTAAGTCAGTAAAGGCTCGGAAAATCCGACAAAAAGAAGGAAACTTACATTGTAGAGGCCAAGCTTGACATAGTAGTATTCAAGGCAGGCAGCCTATGCTGCATGTCAGCATTCCATCATTGAGGCCGTGAAATCCAAGGAATCTAACATACAGCAAAATCGCAGCCGCAGGGGGCGCATTCACGCACTTCTGTGCCGTCTGGAGCATCTTCAGCGCTCGGCATCTTCTATTCAAAGTTAGCAAAAGCCCGTGAAATACGAGACAGTACGGAAGAGAAGACGTGACTTACTGTTCCATGGCTCTTGCATGTGTAGCATCGAGCGACTGGTTGTTCACCACCTTCCTCCCGACGTCTCTCACTGATCTGATTGCCAAAGAACCACGAGCTAAAGGACGTTCATGTCAGCAAAATCCAGCAAAAAGGTCGGAGAATACGATATACGTAGTAGAATAGCAAGGGAAGTACACAGAGTTGAGGGATGCAGCATATCACCTCAGAAAACCTAAGGAGAAGAGCCTGAATGTTTGAAAAAAAAAGGTAACTTACAGGACTTGCAGCTTGTATGGCATAGTCTGCGAGAAGAGGTTAGCTAGAGCTCGGAATCCACGGGGAATATGATAGAGAGTCTATAAACTCACAGTTCCCTTCGCTGGCTTCTGTGGTGGCTCACTCCACTTCGCCTTATATGCATTCCTCCTCTTAGTCACCTGGCTCTTGGAAATGTCCGGATGCTTGCGTTTCGGCCACAACGGGACTTGCGCTGGTTTTGACGTCTTTGAGCGAGGCTTGCGAGGTAAATGTGGTGGATCATCGGGATTACCGATGTTCTGGGACTGGTTGGGGGAAGCTTGAGGGGAGGTCGACTGAAGCGGTTCGCTAGTGCGAGGAGAATGCAGAGGATCATCGGGAGTATCGAGGTTCTCGTTGGGAAGAGATTGAGAGAAGAGCTTGTCAACCAGTGCGGTAGTGCGCCTAGAGAAGAAGAGAAGGTTAGCCAATGTTTTCGCGTCAAAAGAAGGGAAAAGTCTCGGAATATACGATGCTGCAGGAAGAAAAAGCTGGAGGGAAGGCTCGAAAAGGAAGATGTAGAGGTGAGGGCCAATAGCATAGCTGCCTTTTTTACAGCCCCGGAAACTCAGAGAACTGAGCACATAGAGCTCGGAAAAGGCGAGCTTCTGCCATTCCACAGCACCCTCCTTTCAGTGCGGTGAGGGTGAAAATGTACAGCTCCGGAAGCTCAGAGAACTGAGCACATAGAGCTCGGAAAAGGCGAGCTTCTGCCATTCCACAGCGCCCTCCTTTCTGTGCGATGAGGGTGAAAGTGTACAGCTCCAGAAGCTCAGAGAACTAAGCGCATAGAGCTCGGAAAAAGCGAGCTTCTACCATTCCACAGCACCCTCCTTTCACCGCGGTGAAAGTAAAAAGTGGAAGTGTGCGGAAGCCTTTCACCCCCCAAGCATCCATATCCAAACCTCGTATTCTCCGAGCTCAGGCGACGGAATGGTGGAGGCAACAAGGAATTACTTACGGTGGGCTCGTAGGGACGGATGAGTCTCTACCGCCAGAGATCCTCTGGCGCTTCCGCTGGGCGGGAGAGCTGCTGCGAGGGCGGGGGCGGGAGAGCGAGCGCGCCATTGTCTACAGCCAAAAAGTGAGCAAATCTCCTTAGAAGAGCGAGAAAAAGCCGTAGAATTCGAGCCTGAAGCTGAAGAGGCTCGCAATTGAAGGCATTGGGCTATACGTACTATGGCTGGGGTGGTGGTTTGTTGGAGGTTGTGTAAAGTAGTGGGGTTGGGTTTGTTAGAGCTGCTTTGGGGATCGTAAATATTTTGGCGCGCGCGGAGAATGGATTTTCCGCGCACTATGCCTAACTAGGCAAAGCGCTAGTGGCTGAGCGCGCCTGGAGTCTTACTCTGCCACTGGAAGCTTATATATCTTGGTATTAGGGGCCTTTTCGAGCATTGCTATGGCTGAAAAGAGGAAAGGGGAAAGCTCTTGATAGCAACGCAATCAGGTGTAAAGTAATAGGATTATGAAGTCAGGGAAGGATAGGGAATGATTTCAAATTATCATGTGATCTACCCACGGCATACGTTGGTGCAGGACAATTATTTTCCCAGACATTACATTATATAATAAGTTTCCTTACAAAACGGGCCGAAAGAAAAAGTCGTAGGAAGATGCAATAATTTTGAAAATATACATGTCAGTATGTCTCTACTTAACGTGTTGCGGATATCTACAGTACATGCATGTTACGCTCCACTCATGTTACTGTATAGTCTCATCATCTGACGCACAGGCTCACCTGGCGAACACCAAATTTTTACACCAAAATAACATAATAACGAAAGTAGCAATTAGCCTAAAATTTTAATATATTATACTATTATATATACAAAACATAGTTTTAAAGTTTTATCAAAAAGTATTTAGTATTAATTAAATTATATTTACTTAATTATATGAAATTTTATATTAATACTAATATTAGTTATAAATTTAAATTTTAAGTTTTAAACTTAAATAAACTTTTACTACTAATAAAATAATGCGTAATAATATAATAATTTTTCAACATTTTGGTTTAAAAAATTAAATATAAAATGCCTTAATATATATCCATTAGAATTTCAAAATTTAAATCATTACATTAAGTATTGTAAGTTTTATTTAACTTTTTAGAAAAGTGTGCGGCAGGTGAGCCCGTGCGTCAGATGATGACATACTCTATCAAAACCGAATTCACCGCAAAGTTGATCCACTTTCATCCGCTCGGGGTAGGTACATCTTATCCCAAAGTCTACACCATGTTGTCTACACTATTGTCTAGTTTCACGGTTTAAAGGTTCAAATTGTTGAGATTCTCTTTATCTTGTTCCTGCAAATAATATTGCCGCGTTCAGAATATAAGATGTTTCAGCCCCAATGTTCTGTAATAATTGTTTACGATGAGGACGGGATTTTGACAAGGGCGTTATATCGGTGAGAAGCATTTAGTGCAAGTTGAGCCTGTTCTTTTCTTACGAGATAGTTGGGACGATGCCTAGACCAAACCTGGACTGAAGGAATATTCAGCCAACAGCCAAAACCTTACATGGTGGAGTGAGACGCTAATCCTAGGAGTCAGGATAAGATTATGAAGGCATTCGGTTGTCAGCATGTGCGGGCGTGATACTGATAGAAGGAGTTAGGTTGATAAACCGAGTGCAACTTTGGAAGGAACACAGCAGTTGGCTAGTAAACCAGCAGTTTCTCGTTATGGGATGGGTTCAGCACTGTACCATCCCTTTCGATGGAAATTGGGAACGGAAATAAGAGGTGCAATATGTTGGCAGAATTGCATTTAATGAATGAGCTGGGGATTCAGAGACCGTCGCCGTATTCGCCGGCGGGTTGTACAGAGACTTCTGTCGGAGTAGATCCTTAAAAACTCGGACATGAACGGCTGAGCACGGACTTCGGACAAGGTTCATCGACAATTGCGATGAACGACGTCAACTTCCTAAGGTTTGCTCGGTTCGCAACTCGCGCCCTTCTCATGACCTGGTGGACGATACGATTTTACGGTGTAGTTGACGTGGCAAACGACGTGTGCTTATGATCTAGGACATAGCTTCGAGGTCTATTCATAGGTACGAATTAGACATCAACCGTCACAGTGGAGTTGCTATATAAGGTACCTGTCTCTCTCAGAGAGATCAGCATCAACTCGACTCGAACTTCTCCTGCCTCCATTCTTTAGCAAGTCTTTGAAGCGGAACCTCCAAGATGCTTTTCCCTAAAACTATTGTATCTTTGAATCTTTTATGTGTATGGGGTATTGCGAATGCCTCACCACACAATATCAAGAGAACTGGTCACTGGGTCAATCTGGCCAAACTTCCCCATCATCGTCAGGAGCATGGTACCGTTGCAATCGACGACAAAACGATCGCTCTCATCGGTGGTGTCTTCCGCCTTGGCGACGGAGACGTACAAGAAGGACTCCTAACAACTGATGTGGTGGAGGTGTACGACATTCCCTCTAATACCTGGAAAACCAAGGCTTCGACGCCATACAAAGTCAACCACCCCAATGTTGCCACGGTAAACGGAAAAATTTACCTTCTTGGAGGACTTGTCGATGCACAGGATCCTCCCTCGCCCTATCCAGACTGGATTCCTTCCGGAGAGTGCCACGTTTATGATCCCGCAACAGATGTATGGAGCCCGTTGGAGCCTATGGAGAAGGGCACAGAGAGGGGTAGTGCCATACTGGGTGTGCATGGAGATATGATTTATGTCGCCGGCGGAATGACTTTCCTCATCCCCGATGATCAGGACTCTCTTACCACCGTCACCGCATTTAATACCACATCTGGAAAATGGCAAAAACTAACGGGTATTGCATCAAATATACCAGAAGGTCGCCAGCACGGTGTTGGCGCTGTCGTTGGGAATACCTTCTACGTCGTTGGTGGGCGATATATGAAGAAACAGAATGTCCGTGGTACAGTCTTCATGCTTGATCTAAATAATCAACAAGCTGGATGGAAAACAAGCCAAGGGAAAATGCCGGTACCTCGAGGTGGCCTGTCTGGAGCTGTGGTTGGAAAGAAGTTCTACACTTTTGGTGGCGAGTCCAACCCTAACGCTACAGACGGGATCTTCAAGGAGACTGAAGTATTCGATATGACGGCTGAAAAATGGTCTCAGAAAAGTCCTATGACGGTCCCTCATCACGGTTCGAGCGCTGTTGCCGTGGGAAATAAAATTTATCTTCCTGGTGGTGGCTTTCAGGAGGATGGATTGCCGGTTTTGATCGGCGGTAAGGAACATCTTCTTCGAACCACAGATCATTTTGATGCATATGTTGTATAAGGCAGACATATAGTCGGAACGATTATTGTAGAAAGGATTGTTACGAGACTACTATCCTTGTATGGTTGGTGTGTAAGCTGAGGAGCTTTGACCAACGTCCATTCTTTGTATATAACTGCAAGATGCCCATAGTCAATTCATCAGGTCAATGCTACTACTATGCTTTGTACTTTGAGCCCCGTCACAATAGAGGTATCTGAAAGAGCTCAATTATTGCAATCTAAAATGCTTGCTTCGAGCCAACTAGCACCCACATAGCGCTTGTGACAGGGCAGTATATTCAGTTCAGACGTGTAAATCCAGTGACCGTCGAAGTAAAATGGGGTGAAAGTCCGCCATTAACAATAATCTTAGTGTTAAACACGTTTCCTCAAAATATATATGGCACTGTTACAGTTCTGGAGAACACATATGTACCTCACTGGTGGTTACAATTTCAAGCACAGCTAGGAAACATGCAAGTAATTGAGATCTCTAGATGTTTTCCTGGAACGGCCCGAGCCACTTCACTTATCTCTTATCAGAGGAGACGAATGTTTTATTTGATCGCCAAAAGCAAGACTCCATAATCTACCTTGGACACTATCCCTTTTAGTCGCCTGACATGCAATACACCCAGAGTCATCAATCCCATAATCGCCTTGAACGTAAGTAACGCGAGAGCAAATTTGTGATGCCGCAAGGGGACAATATGCTCTTATTTCCGTTCTTGGGGAGTTGCAGCCACAACGACGTCTGATGCGGAGGTAGAAACACATGCTTTTTAATGGTTAGGGCGATGATCAAGTATTTCGGAAATTATTTTGAGGAGAAGGATTTCCGTAAAACTTATCCAAAATGTGGCTTTCCAGAAGCGCTGTTAGAATATGCAGGTTTTATAAATGGGCATAAGAAAGGATCACAAAATCTGAGAGCGCATTTGTACTTTTGATCAGGGTTGTGGGTGAACCATGGACTTGCCAACATTACGATATATGACAGGACAGCTTGCTGGACAGTCATCCAACTGTGTTTGATGATGGATTACATATCTCGCTAATGATAAAGGCAGACACATGCCTTTTTAGAGACTCCACAGCTAGAACTTCACAAGTGGCGAGTGTTATACTCGATCACCACAATGTGCCTAGATACTCACCATGTTGTACTTTTGGTGTTTGGATAATCGCGTAGATTGACAGAGAAGCAGATAAACAAGATTAAAAAATAAATGCGTAGCTGAACATTGAATGATTGCAAACAAATGTTCAGAGGATCGAAAGTTGCATTCCCTATCTGAGCTACGTTCGAACGCCCATCGCTGTAAAAATCTATCGACAGCGACATAGTGGTACGTGTTAGGAGATATTGAAGTGGCGATTCAAACCAACTGGAATGACTAAGGGATAACGACAACATGGCATGTGTTAAATGAGACCTTGGTATCCGGTAAGCTGGTAACCCGCATTGTTTAGCAGTCACCATGATACACTCATGCAACATCAGGAGCCGCTCCATTTTCGTGTAACTCTTTAGAGGAATCGTTATAAATAATTATTGATGAAGATCATCCCCCATTCTGTTGTTGATGGTATTTGAACCGAACTGGGTACACGAGCTCTATTCCTTAGAACAAGCCTTCATTGATGCCTCCGCGTATAAGTGATTCGACTGAAACAGAATCCCGGAAAGCTTAAGTTTCTACAATTTTTTGTAGATCCTCACAACAAATATAGCATTCTCTGATGAAACGTGAAACATCACTGCACCCAGATACTGCACTTGAGTATACTACATTACTGTTAACAGCCGGCTGATTAGTTTGGAAATATGGACCGTCTCGCGTACCGCCTGACCCTGGCATCATTGTTAACCAATAATGCAAGATCCGAGGGCGTGGTTCGTTGTCTTTTGCACGAAGTCATTCTCGTTCTTGTTCCTGCTCCCTGCTGTCTAAGCCACAGTATCTGACATCTTGCGTGGGGTGCGTGGTTTTGATGGTCCCAAATGCGCGCATCATTTCTTACATGTTTCCATCACTCTACTCATGCGCACTGATATTCTAAAAGTAGCGTTATTTTTGCCACCAGAATGATTGGTGGAGAGCAGGTTTAGGAGATAGAAAAGTTGGGTTTTCGCCAAGATCTTTGTAGCACTATGCACGTGGGTCACGGAACACTGAAATCTACTAACTCTACGAGTAAGGTGAATTTGAACAGGTTTTGATAAGTATCCTGAATACGAATTCGCAAGATGAAGGCAAATACCACACGAGAAGGCATAATGGCTACGAAGTGATGGATAGCATGGACTACGCTTCCATGATATGCACCGTATTTCAAATTTCGCCATCGAAGAAGGATCGGACTTCTTGTAATGATGGCTGTTCGCGAAACCACCGAAATTGACTGACGCGTGTGCAAATAAGAGCAGTCTAATGGGGCAATGAATGGTTGGGAATATGAGCATTGCCCTTTTTTGACACTCCGTGTGGGAATAAGAGTCGTCCCATGCATTGGATAGGGGTGTCGATCCTGACTTTGATTACTAGCGGACCCTATATCGTTACTTCGACGCCCATTTATCGTCACCAAGACCAGAGATTACGTATGGTACGCGTAGACTACTACCTGGCCAGGGTGGAGTTTTGATTGGTGCAGGATGCTGTGAGTTCTATATCAATTCGTTCCGCTCGGGGTACCCCGCCTCGATTCATCATTTTCTCATATTTATTGCTTCCCAATGTCTCCTGCATCCTGTATTTCCCTACCAATTCACCTCTCATTTATATTCGAGACCACCTGGTCTCCACTATAACCTTCGTTTATCCAGCTACCAAAGCATGTTTCATCAAGAATGCGATCGTTCGTTCTTACGACGGGTTTGCTCTACATTCCCCTGATCGTGGAAGCATCCCAGGCATGGGTAACACTTTGGCGTCCATTGCATCAGTCAAGAAACGGGATCCTGAGGTACCTGAACTTCTTGCCGACTTGAAAACCCTTCCCGATGTCGAACTTACCGAAGTCGGCAAACTCATCAAAAAGATTCTACTACTCGAAAACAGCACCGGAAACCCACAGGACTTCGAGACTGTGTATGAGGCACCGGGACCTCTTGAAAGTGATGAGTGCCGTGCTGATACCTGCTGTGTCTGGAAGTACGTTGCCGAGGAGATGGAAATAGACTTCAAAGGGCCAGCAGGTCGTTGCAAAGAGTTTGCACGTCAAGCTACATGTCTCGGATTCCATGACGCAGGCACATGGTCAAAGACGCAAGGTGGAGGCGGCGCCGATGGTTCCTTTGTCCTAGCTGGTGAAGTTGCACGCCTCCACTACGGTAGCCTATCCCCTTAATGTAGGGTCTATACCCCTAATATAGGGTGGTACATCACCCTAATTAGGGTATAGATTCCCCATTTAGGGGGATAGGCCCTATGAAGGAGGATTTATCACCCTATATTAAGGAGTTATCACTCTAATGTAGGGTGATATAGGGAAAAATTTATGCGATTAGACGTCTAATTGCGTGGGGAATCTGTGGTCATGTCTGTTACCAAGCAGCCTCAATTGGTGCTGCAGTCTACACTAGTCTAATGTCGCCTACGCCAACTCTCTACTTCCTACACTACCTGTTTGCAACCTGCTTGGTACTTATTTATCTATTCACTCCTTTAATTTATTATAAGGTTGCTGCTACGTTGGTTTTCTACACTACACTCGGCTATGGTGTGACGTGCTAAGGTCCGGAGGCAGGTCTAGACAGGACGAACCATGGAACAGCAGACAGATGACCTCAACACTCTAAGCGCTATATAGGACACGTATCTAGAACTCTCCTTCCTATAAAAACTTATCGTCTTTCTTGTAACGCCATCGAGCCTTGTTAAGTTTGCCATAGTGCTCCTCTCTAGCCCCTCCTCACAAATCCCACCAGCGACCTGGGTGTCTGCCTATCGCTTGTACCATCCCTATTACCTACTACCCTACTATGGCGTAGAGCACCTAGTTGCTATCTTGGTACAACCACTTTGAAAGGTGCTATAAAGTGCCATTTAACAAAAACAAACGGGACATCTACAACTATATAGAGAGCTATAGACATGGATGGGAAGTAACGTGGCAATGGATTGAAAAATAAAGGTTAAGTTCTACATATATTAGACCTTCTCTCCAAGATAGAGGCTAATAGCAAAGACGACAATGACAGTGTCAACTTCGTAGGTGCTAACCTATCTTATTGTAAGCTCTTGCCAACTATGTTATTATAGCTAACTAACTAGGGAACTCTATAGAATTAGAACTTAACACCTAGTAACGTATTAAAATGACTGATACATCCTGCAGTGCACCATTTCACCCTTCCCCTTTTTCTTTTACCCTCTTCCTCCACGTGATTAGACGTCTAACTGTGTAAAAGAAACGAGAGTATTAATTACATGGGAAACCAAAGAGGTAGGAAAAAGAGAAGGATTTGCTACTATAGAAATTAGGAGAAGCATCTAATTGCGTGAAAATACAGTGTTGATAGATGAAATAAGCTTGATTTCTGAAAAAAATAAAAATAAATAAAATAAATAAGGATAGAAATAAAAATAAAAATAAAATAAAATAAAATAGAATTTATTTATTTACATTTTACAAATTTTTTTTCTTAAAATTAGGGTAATCTATACCCCTAACAATGCACCGATTTTGACCCTAAATTAGGGAGATAGACTATACCCGTATATTAGGGGGATAAGGTACCGTAGTACCATCAATCGAGGCCTTAAAGAGATCAACAGCAAGATGTGGCAATATTATCATAAATTCCATAAGTACGGCGCTGGTATGGCCGACCTCATCCAGATGGGCGCCACAGTAGGCGCAGTCGTGTGTCCACTGGGTCCACGTATTCGCTCCTTCGTCGGTCGTAACGACAACTCTGAGCCTGCGCCAGAAGGGAGGTTACCGCAAGCCAGTCAAGATGCAGAACCTTTGATTGCGCTTTTCGAAGACAAAACTATTGATAAGGGAGATTTGATTACACTTCTTGGAGCGCACACGATCGGGCAACAGCGTTTTGTGAGCGAGCAGCAGAGTGAGACCTTTGGAGCACTGTGGAGCTTGAATTCGAGGGCTATCTAGCTTAAATAACAGGTCGGATGAGCCCGAAGGAGGTTACGGAAGCTGCTGACAACAGCAAGATGAAACCGCCGAGACGTGCTCGGTTACACGTTTTGAGGACACAGTAAGGGCGGCGATCCCCATTCCAGTACGCCGGGGGTATGGAATACAAAATTTTACGTAGAAACGCCAAGAAACGATACACCAAAACGTATCTTCAAGTTTCATAGCGACGTATCGATCGCGCAGTATGAAGAATCGCGGGATTGTGGGGTCTGTTCTCGGACTCGGTAGAAGGACTAACCACTTGGAACTCTGTAAGTGCCGTCGCTTTCATACGGAATCTGCTCCCTTTTATTCTTATGTATTCAGTACATTTCTCAGAACCATGCTGACTGTTGCCTTCTTAGGGTTACGCTGCGGCTTATATCCGTCTTAGTATCCTCGGTGTCCCTCATATCAATAACTTGATTCAATGCACGGGAGTCTTACCATTACGTACAGAAAGCTATACAGCTCCAGATGAGAAGGAATTGAACGAATGGCTAGATAGCGACCGTGCTCCGATGCATGAGGAGGCAGTGCTCTTGATGAACAGAGAATCACTCAAGCGTGATTCGTGAGCTGTTGATTGGAATACCTCGTCACTGAGTCAGTATCGAAGCGATTGCAAAACGGAAGGCTTTGAAATTGAGGCAAATGGTCTGAGAGTGGCGGGAGGAAATAATTGACAAAAAGTCAACAACGTGGAACTTTTCGAATGTTCTGTCTTATTACAGCCCCATGCCTTCTTAATTGTATATTTCTATGGGTTCAGCAGTACTTTAGCTCAACGTTTGACGTAATATTGTCAATTCTTTATTCATCCATTTGGCATAGATTGTGAACAATTGCTATACTCACCGAGCTTCCGCACCGTTCGGATTGCGAGCTTACAAGTCAGCATTTAGAGTAAACATGCACTCTATGTATTTACTTTAGATTGACCGGCATTCAATCACTTTAATATCTTTACATTTTACTATCTAGCTCATAAAGAAAACGTACACCATAGAGTAATATTGGGTACATTTGTCTGCATTCCACGTTAGCACAAAGTACAGCTCGCAATCAAACGCGGCAGGATGACCTCGACAACAGTATCACAACTTGTCGTACTGGCAAACCCAAGCTTCACATCTACGCCTCAATCCAAAAGAATAATTGGACTCTAAATGTTCTTAATTCTTCCTCATACTCAATCATAATATCTCGAAATGAAACATTAGCTTCTGCGAAGCGAGTTTCAACATCCTACTATAGGTTTTAGTGTGCTAGATAAATAGTTCTACTAAATTTGTTTTGTCTTCTCTATTGCACAAACTTCGTTAATTGAGGTAAGTTTATATGAGAATATCTTCTTCTCTCAAGAATCTGTTTCAGCGAGTTAACAACGCAAATAGAATTTATAGGCTTAGGCATTATAATCTAATTCTATTACTTAACGCTAAATATTTTAAGACTAATTAAAAAGAATATAGTGGGCCTCTAAAGCCTCTTAGCAGGGTTTCTTAATTTACTAACAAAGTTTCTTTTTATTATAGTCTAAACGATCTCACTTTTATTATAATACTATAAGGTCACACTTTACGTTTCAATTAATATACTTAGAATAGTAACTAAAGAATAGGTTTATAAGATAATAATAGTTTACTGCCTGATAATAAGAGCAGAGCAACGGTATTAGATAGCTATGCTTTCGAACCTTTTTCGCTAAATAGCGAGCTTATATTAAGAACGATTCCACTTAAGTTATTTTTAGAATCCTAAGTAGTAAAGAAAGGAAAGAGGAGTTTTTATAACCTAAATTTTCGTGTAGAAAACTAGCTACCTTTATACTATTTATAAAAGGATTAGAATAACTTTTAGGCTAAACGCCTAAAAAAAGAAGATACTATTACAAACTATAATAAACTAGCAACTCTAACCAAAAAAGCGTGGCTATAAAGGAAATAATATAAAAAAGTATATAAGAAATATTAGAAGACTAAGGCCAATTAGTAACGCACTAAGTTAAAAAAGAAAGTACTTTATATTAAATTTAAAGAGTATAGAAAGTAGTATTTAAGTACGTAACTTATATAAAGGAGTATAAATATAATAAGTGCAGATGAGAAAAATAAGTCTAGGCACAAACTTAGCACAAACTCATTTTCCTTTATTTTTTTTTAGTAATATCTATTATACTACATACTAATATAAATTATATAAATAAAGAATCTCCTATAAGTATAAGGTATTAAATAGCTTATAGATACTTTTAATTCTTTATAGTTATTTTAAAATTAAAGAGTATACTCTAAGTTAAAATTAATCTTAAGTAATATAATTAAATACTATTTTATTAAATACTTCTACTTACTTTTTACTTTACTAAAGTTTTTTTTTACTAAATCTAATAAGCTCTATTATATCTAGCAAGCAAGGAAACTAACTAGTGTTATAATAGTGTTACGGACGGTAATAGAAAGGCAACTGTACCTAAGGAGCTGAGGGAACTAGCAATAACGGCTAATAAAGCTCTAGAATAGAAATATATGTTTGAGCTGGAAAGAAAGAATTGTAAGCGTACACGGGATGTGTTGGCACAGGCTAAAGTATAAGCCAAGAGATAAGAATAGAAATACGGAACTATGCCTGAGGATTAGGAGCAGTCACGCACGTGACCAAGACAGGGTCTTAGCAGATAGATAAGATAGAGATAATAGAGCTTTAAGCTCTTTTATCTTCTCTAGCAGTATCTAACATACAGCCAACTAGTATACAATGTACGTATGAAGGATTTCCTATAAATATGAGGCATAGTATAGCTCGGGGATATTTTGGATTCTTTATAGTTACTCTAAAATCGAGATCTTATCTCTACGTTGAGACTTGAACTTGAGTGAAATAGTTTAACACTATCTTATTAAATCTATTATATATTTCTCTTTCTATCTTGTGATAAAGCATAAACTCTTACCTATTAAACTTAAGGCTATCTATTCTAGATATGGAAAGGGCTAAAGTTTTATTAGACTATTAGTTAAAGCAGAGTCGCTAATATAAAACATACTGTTAAGTAAAGGCAACTCATAATATTATAACTACTCTTTCAAAGTATAGGAGAGGACGTTAGATTGATTCTAATAACAAATTTCTAATTATAGTTTATAATAATCTATTATAAGAATAAACAAGAACTTTACTCATTAGAAGAAAGTAGTAGCGAGGAAGAAGTTATAATAGGATTTTTATTAACTACTAGAAGTATATCAGGAGGAAGTAAGAGTACATAGTAAATTATCTAAGAATAAAAAATAGCTATTATAAAGTTACGTGATACTTAGTTAACCTATAATAATAAGTAGTAGTAGGTAAGACTAGTAGAAAAGAAATAGCTAAAATATAACCTCTTATAAAGTTTAACAGTAATAAAGATAAACTTAAAACTTTTATAGCTATAATAGACCTCTACTATTAGTTTAATTAATCCTTATTTATAACTAACTAAGATTAGATCTTGGTAGCTGGTATGAACATAATAGAAAGAGCTATAAAATAGTTTAAACTACTTATAAAAAATTATCTAGCTAAAGGAGACCCTAATCTGGGACCTACGGGACTTATAAACTATAATAGTAATATCTAAAGAACTTTTAAAAACTATAAAAGCTTTAAAAAAGAAATGATTGTAGTTTTTAGAGAAATTAATAAAGAAATAGAAGTAATTTAAAAACTCTAATAACTTAGACAACGCATATTAGTAGCTAACTATATAGTAGAGTTTAAATAAATCTAATCTTAACTAAACTAAGCAGATTAGCCTTTAGTTATAATATACTATATAGAACTAAAAGATAGGATTAAGGATAAGATTTCCTAAGAAAAACGACCTAGTACGCTTCTAGAAATTATTAAATAAATAGTAACTATTAATAACTATTAGTATTAGAAGAAATAAGAAAAGAAAAATAACACTAGGCCGGTAATCTATGCACTATAAAAGAATAGAAAAAATAACTAAACCTATAATATAATAGAAATTAACTAAGTGTTAATCAAGAACGCATAAATTAACAGGTAAAAACAAAATAAGTAAACTAAGAAATAAATAGATTAATATATATAAAGAGTATATCTTAGTTATAGAAAAAAGGGACACTTTATTAAAGACTATAAATAATAGAAAGTAGATGTTAAATAGACTTATGTCTAGACTAAAGCACTAGTTAAAATTACTATAATCTAAGTAGAACTAGCTAAAGACTAGATAACTAAAGAGGTTATTATATAACGAATTTAGAAAAAGTAATACTAAATCTATAGAAAACACACACACCTTAAATAAGAATACGAAATATTATATTAGTAGGTTAAAGATTATTTAGTAGGACAGGCTAATAACATGATTATTATTATATAAAAAGCTACTATTAAATAATACCAGGCTAGCTTTATAGAAGAAGTTAATAGATTTTATAAGATAATCTAACAAAAAAGCGGACCCTTCAGAGCAGGGAATCAGAAATTTAGATAATAATAAAATTAAGAAATAATAAAAGACAAAGAGCTAATATCTATAATAATTAGATAATAAATAAACTAAAGATACTATTAAATCTATAGATTAGAATACTATATAGGGGAATATTATGTCACCAAGCACTAGAAGGTTACCTTAAGAGATAGGATATATAAGTACTAATAAGTACTATAAATAGCTAGTAATAAATAGTATAAAGGACTTAATAAATAAAAACTAGCTATATAGATAAATAAGATTTATAAATAAGAACCTATACTATTTATAAGTTATATAACCTATTACCACCCCGTTAGATATCCGGAGTTAGGATAGGACTGAAATAGAAGACTAGAAAAAAAACTTACCTTACTTATTTTATAGATATAAGATAAAGAAGCTGCTGAGAGAACTATATAAAAGAAGTGCTAAATATATAGAGAAAAGACATATACTAAATAAGAATATAAATAGGCAGCTTATATTATATGAGTTAAAAAACTAATAATAAGATAAGTACTAAAATAGATAGCATAGAAATAAGAACTTAACACATAGTAAGAACTAATCTATATGGATTCTAAAGAAGAACTTCAGGACCCAAAGACTAAGAAATATAAATAGTTAGACTAGAATAAGTGCTAACTAAGATGCTAATATCACTAAACTAAACACTACTAAAATAAATAGTTAGCTATAAAATTACATGCTAAACTAATAACTAAGAAATATTTCTTAAAATAGAAGTACTAAAATTATAAAGAGAAAGCGAGAAAAAAGTATAAAGTGTTATTATAAGAACAGTATTAACTCTAACAATACCTTATTTATAGACTTAAGGAAGAAACATTAAGGAAACGACTACCACTTAGAAGTTAGTAATTAATAAAAAACTAGAAGGCTAGTAAGTAATAACTATACTACTAGAGAACTAATTTAAAATCAAAACACAAGAGTTATCACTTAACTATACACGACTTAAATAAAGACACGAAAATAAGCTATATATAGATATATATATTAATAGCTTTTAAACGCAAGCGCTCGTAGACAGTAGGGCTAGTAAAATACTTATATTAAATAAGTAAGTATAAAAACACTATATCTTAACTAAAGTTTTTAAAAAACCTGTAAGAGTAATACGTGTAGATAATAATCCGGTAATATTCAGAAAAGGTCTAATTAATCTCGAAATAGAGAATATAACTATTAAGGCAGCAGGATACATAAATAACTGCTATATTAAAATTATAGATCTAGGTAGTAAGGATCTTATATTAGGATAAAACTAGCTAGTATAATAGAACCTACTAATTAACTAGAGAATAAAGTCTATAAGAATCAGAAAAAACTACTATAAATAAATGAAAGCTATAATATAGATGAAGAAAGTAACTCTTTATGATACCACGTTTATTATGCCGAACGAATACCAGGAGGAATTCAGGAAATAGTTTATAAAAGAACAAGAAAACTAAATACCAGAACACAAGGATTAGGACTGTAAGATTATACTTAAGGAAAAAGAGAAACCAAAACCAGCACTATTATATTAAATATCTATTAAATAACAAGAGGAGTTACGACAATATCTGAATAATAATATTAAGAAGAGATATCTGTGAGAAAGTAAAAGCGAAGTTACATCACCAGCATTATTTATACTAAAGAAAAACAGGAAACTATAACTCTGCGTGGACTATTAATAATTAAATGAAATAATAGTCAAGAATTACTATCTAATACCCCTAATATCGGAACTCATGTATAAACTCAGAGGGGCTAAATAGTTTAGTCTGTTTAATATTAAAGATAGATACTATTAAATATGAATAGCTAAAGGGCACGAATGGCTGACAGCTTTTAAGATAAGCTATAGATTATATAAATATATAGTTATGCCTATAGAACTCACTAACGCACCAGCAATATTCCAAGCCATTATTAATCATGTTCTAAGGGAATATCTAGATGTCTTTGTACTAGCATATCTTGATAATGTCTTAGTATATATAAATAGGACACTAGAAGAACACATTAAGTACACCAGGAAGGTACTACAAAAACTCAAGAAACATAACTTATATATTCAAACAGGAAAATGTGTGTTCCACAGGAAGGAAGTTAAGTTTCTAGAATATATCATATCTAGAAATAGAATAGCAGTTAACCTGGATAAAGCTAAAGATATTCTATTATGGCTAACACTAATAAATACGAAAGAAGTTTATTCTTTCCTCAGATTTACAGGATTCTGCAGGTAATTTATTAAGGGCTACTTAAGAATTACGGCACCCTTAACAGAATTGCTTAAGAAAGATTAATAATTTAAGTAGATAGATAAAGAGAATATAGCTTTCACGGAGCTAAAGCAAAGATTCAAAGAACCACTAATATTAAAAATATTTAATTTAGGACTTTAAGTAGAGATACATATAGATGTATTAGACAGAGCTATAAGAGTTATTCTCTTATAAACACAAGACAACAAATAAAAACACCTAGTAGACTTTTTATCTTATAAACTTACGACTGCTGAGTTAAACTACGATATTTATAATAAGAAGTTATTAGCAATAGTTTAAGTATTTAAAAAATAGAAATATTACTTAGAAGGAGCCAAGCAGCAGATTGTTGTATATTCAGATTATAAGAATCTAACAGTATTTACAACGACGAAGAAGTTAAATTGATGATAAGTTAGATAATAGAAATTACTATCAACTTTCGATTTCTGAATACTTTATAAATCGGGAAAAGAAAACACTGCGGCTGATGTACTTAGTTAATAAGCAAATCATATAAAGAACATACTAGAGATTTATAATATAATACTTAAATAAAGAAAAGATGGATCTCTAGGAAGTTTATAGATAGATATTAAAAGCATAGTCATTATCGAAAACACCTGGGAAAAATAAATAAGGGAATTTAACAATAGACGACTACTCTAGAATTTAGACTAAAGAATGATCTATGTACCAGACGAATTATAGGCAGAGTTAATTAAAAACCAACATTCAGCAGAAATGCACGGATATTAAGGAGTTAAAAAGACTATAGAATAAATTAATAGATACTTCTAGATTCCCGGAATTTAGAGCAAGGTTAGGAAAATTCTTTTAGAATACATTAAGTGCAGAAAGAACAAGACATTAAGATATAAAAAGTACGGACTCATGTAACCGATACCTTTACTAAACGGACTATAGGAATTAGTTATAATAGATTTTATTATAGGAATACTGATAATCACTACCCTAACAGGTTAATAGTATAATATAATACTAGTTATTATTAACAGACTAATAAAGTACGCCTATTTTAAACTAACCTATATGGAAATAAAAGCAGATGAACTGGCGTCATTACTAATTAAAATACTAATTACATAACATAAAATGCCATAAGAATTTATCACAGACAGAGACAAATTGTTCACGTTAATATTCTGGAAAACATTTATAGAACGGTTAGAGGCTGAATATCGCCTTTTAACAGCATTTCACCTATAAACAGATAGATAAACAGAACGGACAAACTAAACATTAGAATAATATCTACAAATGTATGTTAATAAACTATAAGATAATTAGATTAACTTACTACTAATGGCCGAATTTGCATACAACTCTGTAAAGTCATTAACAATAGGAAAATTACTATTCTATACGAACTATGGTTATGAGCCCACGGCTTATCAAGAACTACGGAAACTAAACAAGGTATTAGAATTTATAAGAAGAAAGGTTAAAGATTTACGCATACTTTATAAAGAAATTGCATAGAAAATCACCTATAAAGGTAATCTTAGCAAATAAATCAAGAACAAATCTAAGGTTAAGGGACTAACCTTTGAGAAGGGGGATAAGATTTTCTTAAAAAAGGAAAATTTAGAAATAAAACAACCATCACGAAAACTAGATCACGTCAAATTAGGACTATTCAGGGTTAAATGATAAATAGGACCTGTAAATTATAAACTATAGTTACCTAAGGACATAAGGATTCACTTAGTTTTTCATGTCTCTAAATTAGAACCAGCACTATACAACGCCAAACTTCAGACAAAACTTAAACTTAAGGAAGATTATACTGAGTATGAAGTCCAGCAGATTTTAGACTACTAACGGTTTGGTTATTAGTGGAAGTACTTAGTTAGATAGAAAGGATACGCACTAGAAGACGACACTTAGGAGCCAGTCAGGAACCTGAAGAATAGTTTAGAGCTAATTAACCAGTATCACCGGAAGAAGCAGCAAAGGCTTGCTCTAAGGCAGAATCCAGTGAATAAGGAGAATACAAGACGTTCTACTTAAAACCTGAGAAGGAAGGTAAGGCGACACCAGACGCTGCAGGTAGCAGTATACTAGATTAATTCTAACGGTTTTGCTCTTCCTTCTCCATCGCACGAACTTCGTTAATGGAGGTAAGCTCGCGCTGGAACATTTCCTTCTCCTGAGAATCTATTTAGGCTAGCTGACGACGAAGCTGTCGCTTATGGGCTTAGGCCTTCTGCTTAAGGCGTCAAGCCTTAAATGCTTCATCCTAAGCCTTTTCCAGTTAACAACGAAGTTTCTCTTTATCACGGTCCAGTCGATCCTATTTAAGAGGAGAGACCATAAGGTCGCATTTCACACTCCAGGAAATACACTTAGAACAGCGCCTAGAGGAGAGATTCACCAAACACTAGCGGTCGTTGTCACGACAGTGGGAGCAAGGCGACGGCATATGACGGGGTTCGTTACGGATCTGAGAAACTAAACGGCGAGCACGTATTAGAGACGACTCAAGACGTGTCATCATTAAGAGATTAGGCAGGTTAGAAAGGAAGTTGAGGATCTTATAGCTTAGAGCACAGGCCAGAGGACCTGTTGCCTTTATACTATTTATAAAAGAGAGAAACTATCTTCTAAGACGAAGACTTAGAAGAGGGGGATAATATTACGGACAGTAACAGAAAGGCAACTGCACCTGAGAAGCTGAGGGAACTGGCGACAACGGCTAATAAAGCTCTAGAATGGAAACGTATGTTCGAGCTGGAAAGAAAGAATTACAAGCGTGCACGGGACGCGTTAGCACAGGCTAAAGTACAAGCCAAGAGGTAAGGACAGAAATACAGAACCATGCCTAAGGATTGGGAGCAGTCACGCACGTGACCAAGACAGGGTCTTGGCAGATAGACAAGATAGAGGTAATGAAGCTTCGAGCTCTTCTATCTTCTCTAGCAGTATCTAACATACAGCCAACTAGTATACAATGTACGCACGAAGGATTTCCTATAAATATAAGGCATGGTATGGCTCGGGGATATTTTGGATTCTTCATAGTTACTCTAAAATCGAGATCTTATCTCTACGTTGAGACTTGAACTTGAGTGAAATAGTTTAACACTATCTTGTTGAATCTATTATACATCTCTCTTCCTACCTTGCGATAAAGCACAAACTCTTACCTGTTAAACCTAAGGCTATCTGTTCCAGGTATGGAAAGAGCTGAAGTTCTGTTAGACTATTAGTCAGGGCAGAGTCGCTAACGTGAAACGTACCGTTAAGTGAAGGCAACTCATAACAAATAGTTAGTTAAAAAAAGTACTTATAATAGAAAACTAAAATTAGTAAGTAAAAGCTTTATAATAATAAGTTAAATAGCTTTTTCTTTTTTTTAAAAAAAGAGTTTAATTAGCTTATTAAAAGTACTTTTTTTAGAGTTTATTAAATAGTAGTATAGTATAATTAAATTACTAAACTTAAAGTAGCTAATAAGATTAAAAACTAATAAAAATATTATAAAAAAAATTTATATTTAGTAAAAAAAAAAAAAATTTTTTAAAGCTAGCTTATATTTAGTTACTAAAAACTCTACTACTACAACTTTAAGTAGTAAAAGAGTTAAAGTAAAGTTGAAATAAATAAAGTTAAATTAACTTAAAAATATTATAAAAATTATAGTAAAATTAAGTATAATACTTAAATATACTAAAATAATAAAAACTCTACTATAAAATTTAGTAGTAATAAGAAATTAAAATACTTTCTACTTAACAATACTATTAATACTAAAACTATTATAAAGTATTTTTATATTATTATAGTTTTAATTATATTAAAATTTATTTTTACTTAATTTTATACTAATAATTTAAATTTAAATTTGAATATTTTTAACTATAAGTATTATTTTTTTAAAAACTAGTTAATATTTACTAAAATGTTTTGTAGAAAAACATTTTAATATTTATATAAATTAGTATATTACATTATGTCGTATAAATTAAACTATAAATTACATAAAAAAGTACTAAAAAACTAAATATTTTATATTAAGTAAGAAAATAGTAAACTTCTATAAATAATTAGTAATTAAGTAATTAGTATATTAAATTTTTTAAATATAATCTAAATATTATATTTATTTTAACTTAAGTTTATAACTATATATAGTTGAAAAAAAATTAAGTATAACTAACTATAATATATTTTAGGCCTTTAAGAATTTTTACAAAATTAATATTAATTTATAAGAAACTAAATTACATATGTACTATAGTACGCCTGATAGCTTACCAGCTTATTTTTCCGCCGTCTTCTTGTTCTTACTACCAGCTCTGTTACCTAAACGCCTTGAGGGATAAGCTGAGTGATTACACAAATTTGATTGGTTGTTTGAAGCTCTCTGGGCTAGCTATCGGAACGAAGGCTTAACGCTGCTGTCTCTACTAAAGTGGTTTCGAATTAATGCTGGGATTATTGAGGTTATTGAGAAAAACACCGCTAGTAATACTCCGGCTGCTGGGGAGGGAGATAACACTCAACAGTGGAAGCTAGAGCCCCTAATTGATAAAGATTATTACCTTGCCAAGGATCCTATTATATACGAGGTGGCTAAGTGATCGACCTACCCACAGCCGGCTAAAATGGCCTTTGATATCCAATTCGTCCCTGCATCCAGCGCTGATTGCGAGCGAATGATTAGTAAGCTTAGCGATCACCTTGAGGTAAGAGGGATGAAGAATAAAGCCTCATCTCATCGCAGCTATCATCTGCAGTGAGCACCGGATGAAGAAGGGCTGGGGGCGGCGTGCAGGTAAGGAGAACTACAATAGATTGCTGATGAGCTAGAGCTAACCCAGTTGCAACAGGGCTTTCTGTAACACCAAAAAAAAGATGTCGAGATAAACTTACTGCGGATTTTACGGCCTCATATACCGAACAATACATGTTGGTGGAGTCATCAGATGAAGTGGACTAGATTGGGCAAGGTACTACACTACAGCGAAGCCATGTCAAAGTTTTCTACGCTAGTAAGCTCATCCAATCAATCAATCTAACGACTTTTTGGGCTATCAATCGTATCACCGAGCAACCTTCGATTGTACACATAATATTGGAGAGAACTCGGTGGATTGAAAACAAAGGAGTACTATGCTACATAAATAACGAGCGAGGTGAGCTCTGAGGACGATTCATAAGGTATATAAGGAACGACAGGGAGATGAGCGACAGCGCCGCTCAGTTACAAGTCAATCAATCGTCGGCGTCGAAAATAAGCAATCAATCAACCTAGAGGGGTCCCATATTGATTGATTGGTTTTTAGCAAGTCTAGAAGATAGAAGGAATAAATTCCCATACTACTTCAAAGGTCCCCGGAGAGGAATCTTCAGAATGGGTAGTTGACTTGTTAACCTTACTATTAACTTTACATGGAGAATGAGCTTTATGTCAAATGTTTGTTCCCAAGTGCACTCTAATCAATAGCCACGAAAGTCTCTTGGTTCTAAGTTTCCCGTAAATCTTTACCAAAAGCGGACGTTTCCTTCTATCATGTGCCGAACTAGGAGATTTTAGCCGAGAAGAGGACCAAGTAAGCCTCTACAGCTTTTATCCATAAATGTAGTGAGATGAGACTGTACTAAAAGGCGATCGAGGCTCTCTAGAATCGGTTAACTGCCGTGCAGCATTCCTAGTTCACCAGTCATTTTCCCAGCAACCAATTTTTCTTTGATCCAGGGTCTAGTATCATCTGATTACTATTCTGTATATTGTGGTACATGTAGGCTCAATTAACCTTATCGCTGACCTGCATCAAACCGCCCCACGCGCTTGTCAACACTTGCCAGATTCGCATACCCTTACTACAAGGGGGTTACATCACGAGCCCAATCGGGGCCGTCAGATTACGTGAAGCTCCCCATCGGGACTTAAGCAGCGATTAAAAATAAATGAGTAATCACTAGTGTTCGCGCAATCTGATGCCAAGACAACCGTTTAAGGCCTTTGACATCGTTATGGTGGGATCAGGCGGGTATGCATTAGCGTAACGTGGGACATGGTGGGTTCCTGCAGATGTTCAATGGCAAGGCTGCACTGTCCCGG
Organism: Zopfia rhizophila CBS 207.26; assembly: GCA_010093925.1. Taxonomy (NCBI): domain Eukaryota; kingdom Fungi; phylum Ascomycota; class Dothideomycetes; family Zopfiaceae; genus Zopfia; species Zopfia rhizophila. The sequence continues at coordinate 882,519 of ML994633.1, forward strand.
GGTACCGGATACTGGCTTACAGGTACCTGGTTGAGCATGATTCAAAGAATCAAGGTACAATACGTCAAATAACAGGACTATATTATCGCGAGGGCTATCAACCTAGGCTTTTCAAAAGACTGGAAGAACTGCTTGATAGTCGTCACATCCATTAATTGAGAGTCGAGCCAGGGAAAACCACTCTGCCCAGATGCAGCCCTGCCTGGATGTAATATCATTCCAGCCTCATAGTGTAACCACGAGTTTGTAACATCATCCAATTTTCAGAAGACATGGTGGCTGCATGATTTGACATTCTGAAATGACAGAAGCAAGGCTCTCTGCTGATGCTCACGACAGTGGCAACCTTGCTCAATATTGAATGTGGTTATCCTTCGCATGTATGGTCACTGTCCAGGCCTTCAACTCCCATCCTATTTGCGATTCCCATGCCCGTCTCATTTAAAATTTTCTCAATATCCGTCTGCATCAAGTGACCATATCAATATTTGGATGAGCTGACTTTGCATTGCCTGTTGCATTCGGTTGCAACCTCTACAAGATTTTCTAATCTTTGAGATGTTGCATCTGAACTACGAGTGCTGAATATTATGAGGCCTCAGGGTGTATAAAAAGGCAGCATAGTCCCCTCATCAGAACTCCATCAAGCTCCCAGATCAGAGAACTTGAAGCTACAGAATCCTCTCTATCAATATCAACTGTCCCGGGTTCGGCCCCAAGATTCTTCCATCTCTCAAAATGATCGCCTCCAAATCTATCCTTCTCGCCCTTGCGGCCATCCCTTCCGTCTTTGCCTCCCCTCTTCCAGCCCCACGTGAATCAGCCAAAAATGCCACTTTCAGCATCCAGGCAGCACCAAAATGGTACTCTGGCCCCTGGCAAAACTTCCCAGCCATGAACACCTGGCTGAGCTTTGACGACATGTTCGAGCGCAATAAGAACTCCATGAAGTCCACCGGCAATACTTGGGACGACATTGGCAGAATCAATGTCGCCATTAGAGAATGTGCTAAACTGGGAGTCGATGAGCGTGTCATCTTGGGCATAATAATGCAGGAGAGTCACGGAGATGTTGGTGTGCGCACCACATTTAGCCCTGGCGAGGGCATACCTACTGCAGGCCTTATGCAATGTTCGAATTGTCCTGGGTTCCCTGGAAGGCATGGGCTAAGTCAGGTATGTCATCTTTTGACCTTTTCCCTCACAGAACATCTAATAACTTTCCTTAGGATGAGATCACTTCCATGGTCCGTGGCGGAACGGAACACTACAAGCAGAATTTGAAGAACTGGGGTGATAAGTGGAGCCCCGAGTCTATCTATCCTGCTCTGAGGGAATATAACTCTGGATCCGTCAACACGAACGACCTTAGTGATGGAAGGGGGGGCTACGGCTTCTTATGTCAGTGACATCTCCCAGCGTCTGCAGGGATGGGTGGATTAGATGGGAGCAGCTATGCAGGATTCTGTTACGCACTCGCCACAATTTAGTTGCGGGTATTCGCTCGTTAAATTATAGATTTCCTTCGATTTCAGGCCATTTGGAGGATTTGGGGGTTTTTGAAATCATGTACGCTCGTTCAGAAAAGCAGAGAAGGAAAGCAAGTAAGAAAATAATTATGGTTCTTCAACTAGACTTGCATGCCAGGTGGATATGACCAAGTAGTTCCCGTGCACACCGCTAGGTTTTTACCATGTTCTGGTAAGAAGTACGATGTAAACTAAGGGTGATTGAATTTACGTTTAAAAATTCTAAAAATGAGCAGTCTAACTCCCTAACGGTGAAGCTAATTGCTTTGCTCTTTTTTCAAAAAGCATTATGTCCCAGATCTTTAGAAATATGGGTTTCCGGATTTTCTATTCATTCTAGCCCAGAACCTAATGGCTAAGCATACGACAACTTATAAAACCGCGTTAGATAGCATAATATAGTTGCTCCATAGCACAATTGGAGTTCACATAAGTAGAACCAATACGAAATATAACAGCACTAGGTATCTGGCGTGGGCTTTTGACTTTGATCTCAAATAGGACCTTTGGCCAAATACAACCGTGCCAATAACAAGAGAGTTTAGGATGGAAAGAGCGATGGAAAGAGCGACGGAAAGAAGTATGACAGGGAAAGGTAACCAAAACCAGAAGGAGAAAAGGCTTGGAATAAGCATCACAATACCCCTCGTAGAGCCAAACCCAGTGATTTCAAGGCAATGCGCTATGACGTTGACACTGGCAAAAGGAATGAGAGCCTTATGCCAGGCTGTACTTGTGTAGAAATCGCTATCTGGGTCATCACCAAGTAAACCAGGTAGTGCTGAATTTTCTGAGCTTTTTGCGTTTTCTGATTCAAGTGTATGTAGTCGTAATAGAGCGGGGTCGACGAAAGAATGGTACTGACTGGTTGTTCTTGGGCGGATGATTCTGGGAACCCGGGTTTGTATGCAAACCAAATGATAATTGCCGTTGGCTAGCTACGTTTTCTGACGTAATTGCTGCTTTTGAGTCAATGGTTTCTGGGGTAGTCAGTAATCGCGAAAATGACTGCATGAAGGCTGCACACCTGGAACAACGATGAAGTCGTTATCTGGATACGAATATTCTGAAATGGTAAGTAGTGGTATAGCGAGGAATACTGCTGGGACGAATTGTCCAAAGGTCCAATCGCTGTCTCTCCTGTCAGATAACCCCATTGTCGATCTATGCCTGATGATACTCCAAATAAAGCTGACAATAAGCCGCTATACCTGCCAACTGTCAGAACAGCTGTCAGTGGTCCATGCGGTAGCTTCGAATACGGTAGAGAAGTGGAGAGGACAAGCGCTTACTTCAAAAAACATCGAGGACTATAGGCCAAAACCAACTCTGAGCGCTAATAATGTCGCAAGCATGGGGTGATAGACGAGGAGCCACTTCAGGCCGTTTGGTGAGTTCGAAACATCACACCAATTATACAACCTGCGTGACGTCCTTCTTATTCTTTCATTGATCATTTGCCTCCCTCTCCTAATATCATCAACGGAGAGTAATTTATGTAATCTGGCCACGGGAGACGCAAATCCAACGCCGGATAAGCAAAATAGTAATGATCATTGCGGCAGAGTTTAGGAAATCTGAATATTTTCCCCCTTAAAGTAGCATATTGCATAGTCACTTGGCCTTGGGGAAAGATCGGATGAGTCACTCCAGTTGTAGATTCCTGAAGTGATTATTGCCACAATCAGTACGATACTAACAATGCCCAGACCAACCAGTCTCCATGTCCGTTATCCAGCTTTGTCGTGCAGGGAATTCCGGAGAAAAGTTAGACACGTAAGGTGAGTTAGACTAGAGAACCCGGCACGATAGATAAGAACTTAGCCAATGGTAATAGGAGAGCCACCGGGAGTTGAAGATAGCCACTGATGAATATGGAGATTCCGGTCAGAATTTAGGAGGTCGGTCATAGATAGAACACACTGGATATTTTATTAGCTAAATCAACACTGTTGAGCTATTGAAAGGTCACGGGCCTTGATGCACGATTCCTCTACTGAGTCTATTCGATGACTATTCCGCAGCTTTGATCAAGTTGAAGACGCAATCCATCCTTGCTGCTCTAGAAAGGGCCTGAATTTCCCCCCGTTGTTGGGTGTGTGGGGGGTCAATAGATAAACATCGACCGGATTCGCTCGGAATTGAGAGATACAATTAGAGTCACTCACTCTGTCTACATCTTGAAACCAGAGTTGCTAACAATCAATCCAATTCAGGGCAATTCAGATCAGCTATGACCACCTGGTCTATGCTTAAGCTATGCTAGGTGCTTTTAGAGATCCGTGATGCTGTGCATGGAGCATATTAGAAACAAAGCTCCCGTGCTGGATTAAATAACTGGTTCTGAAAAATATCCAATCTGAATTGAATTGATTGTTAGCAAGTCTGCTTGAAACGGATCCTTTAGTGGGCCGTAGGAGCGGAGGTAGTATAATGCAATGACGGAGACAACAACACCCGACATTCCTACATAATCGACCACAATCTAAGTCTGGATGAGATACACATTTTTGAGTGTACAGAATCAGACTTACTCCTAGACCAGAAATATCAATATAGGGAGGTACGAAGTACATCCTCCGGGTGCTCTGTACAGTTGTAGAGGTAAGAATTGCGAAACATTTCGGGATTTTAAGATACTAAAAAAGGATGAATATGTAGTGTTTTTGTGGAGTAGAAAGGTTACATCTTGCTTGCTTCCTACTGTCTCAGGGGCAGAATCAGCTGAAGCGCCGGAATTGGCGAGGTTGCGCGAGGATGCAGGCTACTTACAATACTCACTAATCAGGGGTTGAAGAAGAAGATAAGCAAGAATAGCTTATTTCTCAACGAGCATCTCAGCCTGACGTTGGCATTAATTCTCCCCTTCGATCCAATATTTATCCAGCTAAGGATGAAGGCGATGAGTGCAAAGAATAAAACCAGACGCTGCGAAAACTAAGCGAAAACTAAGCGAAAACTAAGCGAAAACTAAGCGAAAACTAAGCGAAAACTAAGCAAAAACAATCAAGTCAAAATTAGAGTCCTGAATTTGTTATTCTAGTCGTATCGATGATTTGTTTTGCTGTTCCCTAATCAGTTCCGTCTCCCGGCCCATGATCCAGGAGCCTGAAATATTGGATCCAAATGCCAATTTTCAGAGCTCTCGTATCCACGTAGTTTCATATTATGCAGTGTGACCGCGGAAATCCTCGTCAGTTCTTTCTACTACCCTGTTAGCTTCCAAATCGCATTCTTTGACACAAGTCAAGCTTTCAAGCACACCTTGAAACTTGGAGCTAGAGGACGAGCTTATTTCAACGTTCTTCATACTTTTCATCTCAGTAGAGTTTCTGAAAATTTGAAATAGATAGTAGTTAGTATCCAAAATGGTAAATGCGCTTCCCACAAGTTGTAGAGACGAATGTGACGGGCTATCAAAGAGTGAAAAATTAATCACGTGACCAATCTGCAGCAAGCACAATAAGTGAAAAGAATGCTAAGCTTGGTCATAGGTTGGGTGACCGGGGGGGCAACTGGCCTACTTCCTTCTTTCCCACCACGGTCTGTTTCGCCTGAAGCACCATCGAAGCGTTCAGGATGGAGCATCGTATGATGACATGGCCGGAAACCGAAGCCTAGCGGATGGATACGTAAGATGTGAGAGAGCCAAGAGATTCGGACTGGACGCCTGATACCATACGTGACGGGTTTTTCACCTGGTCAAAGCAGCGTTTACGTCATAGCACAAGCCGTCATAGATCCAACTCTTGGCGGACCCATTCATCATCTAAGTACTTGAAGACTACAGGGCAATGCGCTCATTTTATCATCACCCTCTCGCCCACTACTCACCAGCTATTCTTCCTACCAATTTCATTATTCGCGCACCCTTTCACCCCAAGGGTCTGCACTTGCCGTATCGAGTACATACAGCACTCAATCAATCCTTCTTTGCCTTTTCGCAAAGCATCTCCCTGCTATTGTGAGACAGTGCATCGACCTTCAGAGCAACGTACGACTTTCCAACTTTGGTGAATTCCGAAATCATCGACAATCGTCCCAAGTAGCACACGCGCCATAGCGGCAAACGGTGGATACTGCGACCAACGCGACTTCACTCGGGGGCTCATGATTCCGAGTGTTCCGAGACTGCCGATTGGCATCTTCGTCTCTCGCATCGCCATTGCAGCAAAATGCCGTACTTCATCAACCCGTTCAAGAAGCATGATGTTTCCGAATTCCCTGGCGTCCTGATTCCATTGCAGCGAGCTCACCATCGAGGTTCCGTCGCGTCTGTTCATCGGAGTTCGATTACGTCGCATCTGTCCAACAAACATGAAAGGAATGAGAAAGATGAGAGTGATTACACGAGTGAAGGGCTGACCATTGAGACATTGATAGCAGAGATCGAAGCAGACCCGGCTGCGTCGGAACTAAATACCACCTACGACCGTATGTGACGTGACAGGGGCTTTGTGCCCTGCAGTCCTCATGGTTTGCACGCATTGCGAGGGGATGATGCTGACACTTACAGGTAAATCCAAGGTCATTAATAAAGCCATTCAGGACATCGGAATGGGACAATACCAATGGCAGCTATTCGTGCTGTGCGGATTTGGCTGGCTGGCTGACAAGTACGTCCAATCTCTGGAATACGTTCCACCTTTCTTAATTGCTGACTTCTTCTCAGTCTATGGCTACAGGTGGGTCCTGGCATCATGCATAATGGTGACCGATGCTTACTATCAATTCGCAGGGAGTTGCGCTTACACTTCCTAAACTCTCTGTAGAGTTTGGCGTAAGCGAAAGCAACATCAGGTATACTACCCTCGCTCTCTTTGTAGGACTTTGTATTGGCGCAAGCTTCTGGGGAACGGCTTCAGATATCATTGGCCGTCGCCTCGCCTTCAACATGACTCTATTCCTCGCCGGAGTTTTTGGACTGGCTGCTGGTGGGGGACCCAACTGGATTAGCACTGCAGCTCTCTTCTCCTGCCTTGGCCTCGGTATCGGAGGAAACCTCCCCGTCGATGGAGCATTGTTTCTGGAATTCCTTCCTTTTGCATCTGGAAATCTGCTTACCTTACTCTCCGTGTGGTGGCCCGTAGGTCAATTGGTTGCCTCTCTCAGTGAGCATTTTCCAGATTCAAACGCCTCCGGATGCTAATCTATTCTAGTTGCCTGGGGCTTCATTCCCACCTATTCATGCCCCGATGATGCGACTTCTTGCTCCAGCGATGAAAACTGGGGATGGCGCTATTTTGTCCTCACCCTAGGCACACTAACTTTCATCATGTTTGTCTGTCGATTCTTTCTCTTTCATCTCTTTGAGTCACCAAAATTCCTCCTGTCGCGGGGTAGACAATCCGAGGCCGTCGCTGTGGTACATGGAATTGCTTATCATAACAAATCCCAGACTTGGCTTACCGAACAAATCTTAAATGAGATTGGTAGCGACCCTGAAGTTACCACAGACGCGAAGCTCAGCACTGCCGAAATCGTCCTGCGGTCTCTTAGCAAATTCTCGGCCCGACGTATCGGCCCACTCTTCGGCAACAAGAAGCTTGGCCTCACGACTGTTCTGCTTTGGTTCCAATGGACGACAATTGGCATGGCGTATCCACTCTTCAACGCCTTCCTTCCCCAATATCTGGCCAACTCTGGAGGTGGTCAGCCGACAGCTACCTCCATCGTCTACCGAAATTATGCTATTACCTCAATCGTGGGTGTGCCTGGCAGTATCATCGCCTGTTATACCGTGGATGTCAAGTACGTTGGCCGCAAAGGCACCATGGCGATTGCGACCGTCACCACAGGCGTTTTCATCTTTCTCTTTACCATCTCCGCCGACCCGAACTTCCAGCTCGCATTTACATGTCTTGAGGCTCTGTTCCAGAATATCATGTACGGAGTCCTCTACGCGTACACTCCTGAGGTATTCCCTGCACCGAATCGCGGCACCGGAACAGGCATATGCAGTTTCCTGAATCGCATTGCGGGCCTCTGCGCCCCGCTCGTTGCCGTGAATGCTGGAAGCGCGAATCCCAAAGCGCCGATTTATGCGAGTGGCGGTCTGTTTATAGCGGCGTTCATCAGTATGCTTCTGCTGCCCATCGAGACTCGCGGCAAGCAGAATTTGTAGTGTTAGCGTATCGATTCAACATCGTATGCATTTTGGCCTGCTCATTATTCCCTTGTATCATTAATTTAACTACGTTTTCTCCACCAAATGTGCATTCACCGGCGTCAACGCTTCTTCCTTTAACAAAAAACATTCTATGTTCTCCATCGCAAGCCTCTCAAACCCGCTTGCCGTATCCCATGCTCCGCCCGCATTATGACACGTCAACGTCACGTTCCACATCTTGCAAAACTCTGGATGGACGTATGGCTCGTTTTCGTGCACATCCAATCCCGCCGCAAAAATATGCCCACTCTTCAGTGCTGACAGTAAGGCCTCTTCGTCGACAAGCGTACCCCGCGCAATATTCACAAATCGCGATCCGGGCTTAAATTTGGAGAGTTTTTCAGCGTTGATGAGTTTTGTGCCGAAGAAGGGAGTTGCGAGGACTACGCAATCGCTCACGGCCAGCATATCATCCAATTTCTCATAAAACATCGCATGTACCGCTTCTTCTTGTTCCTTACTCTTCCGTGCAATATCATGATACAGCACGTTCATCCCAAAACCAGCAAAAGCTTTCTGGGCAATGGTATATCCGATGTTGCCTAGACCGATGATTCCAAGGTTACGGCCGCGTGGGTTGTAGGCTGTTTCTTGCTGGTTTTTGTGAGCGTCGGCGAATTCGGTGGCGGAGCCGGAGCGTGCGGCGAGGGCGGACCAGGTCAGGTTGCGGAACACGGAGAGGATGTGATAGATTGCCATGTCGGCGACGGCTTCGGAGGAGGCGCGGGCGCCGTTGCAGTAGAGTATTCCTGGCGCGGAAAGTTAATAACTCTGTCAAATGAGCTTAATTTGTAAGAAGGTCTAAGAGGAAAGGTGTTGGAAAGAAGGGAATTGTGCATATGGAGGTGGACCTATGGACGTGAAAGGAAATCTGAATTCTTACCATGCTTTGAAAGTACTGGAATGTCGGCCCAATCATACCCAGCTCCCGCACTTGCGAAGATTTGGCATGTCTTTGGGAGATGAGAAACAAGCTCAGAATCCCATTTCCCCATTTCTCCTCCGGAATTCCAAAAGGGTCGGAAAATCGCGTGAAAATCACCCCATCGATGCTCCTTTAATGCCCTGATAAACTCTGGTCTTTGTCGTTCCGCTAGGGATGGTTGTATCATGGTGAATTTGGAGGAAAAGGACTTGTAGACGTCCGGATTGTATTTGATATCGTCGCCGATGTGGAGGACGACGAATTTTTTTGGAGCGGAACCCATTTTCGATGCGCAATGGCTTGGAAATATGAACAGGGGAATGGAAGAAATCTGGAATGAGAAGAAATCGACTCAAGGAAATAGATCGCGGGTGAGCGAGAATAAAGGAAAGTTACAATTCTGAAATGACAATACTTCTCAATAATGACATCTCTAACCCGGCGACTCCCTGTTCAAGTATCCCTACGCCGCTTACGTACTTACCTCGACTCCATCCGAGCTCGGATACTCCAAGCTTCTCCAGCGCGGAGACCACGAGGTCATATGACTGCCCCGCGTTCTGATGGGGAGCTCCTCAAGCATTGTGAGGAGCTTTGGTGAGGAGATCAACGTCGGAGAGAAAGCCGGGGTATATCTGATCGGCCCGACTCCCAATCGGAACCACTAGCACACTTGTTGGGCATAGCGTAACCGACCATACACCATTTCATGAACCTTGGCCATGGATGCTTCCTTGAACGGCGGGCCATCTTGCGCCGGAAAATGATACCAGTGACAATCTCGTCGGCTATCGCTTACGCTAGACTACTAGAGGTGCAAGTAAACTGAAAGTCAGGATTCTCTGCTGACGTTTCGCTTAAGAGCATGGCTTGTTCTCCACTTCCCCACATGATGGATTCTGGGGAATCTCGGATTTGGAGTCGGAAAAAGAGGTATATATGAAGGCGTGCAGGGTTTCTTCATATCGTGCGCCCATTGACGGCGCTCCACAAGTCCCTTCTCAATTCAGGTTTTGCCATCGCGTTCACAGCTCGTGAGACAATCATGGCGGACCAGAAAGGCCAACTGCACCTCGAGACGGTGGGCGCAGACGTCAACCTCGATGAGATGTTCGGCGAGGATCGAAAGGGAAAGGAAAAGGCTCTTGTTCGGAAAGTCGACATGCGAATGATGCCGCTTATGATGTTAATCTGTACCGTCTCTCCATTTCTCTTCCTCGAAATTCATTCGCTGATAGTGGTGTAGATGTCCTCAATTATCTCGACCGCAACAACATCGCCACAGCACGTCTCGGCACATTCGAGGAAGACATCGGACTCCATGGAACGCAGTACAACACCATTATCAGCATCTTCTTCGTTGGTTATATTCTCACTCAGATCCCGACGAATATGATATTGAACAAGATGCGGCCGTCCGTATTTCTACCAGTAATCATGTGCATGTGGGCTGGTGTGAGTGCGGCGACGGGAGCGGTTCAAAGTTATGCAGGCATGGTGGTTTTGAGATTCGTGCTCGGTTTCGTCGAGGCGCCCTTCTTCCGTGAGTTACCATCTTTGAAGTGGAGCTTAATCGAAGTTGATGTTTCTTTTAGCTGGTGCGTTGTACTTGTTCAGTTCATGGTATACTAAGAAGGAACTTGCGAAGCGTATCTCCATCCTCTACGCCGCAGGCCAGATGTCTGGAGCTTTTGGCGGTCTGCTGGGTAGTGCGATCATGTGGGGCATGGATGGAAAGGCTGGACTCCCTGCCTGGCGATGGCTCTGTAAGTTTAAATTCACAGCCCTATCTTCCCTCACTCCTGTCGTCCAGCCCCATCTCACAGCACCAAAGTCATCATCGAAGGATCCGTCTGCTTCCCCGTCGCCCTCATTACCGTCTGGGTCCTCCCCGACTACCCGGCTACCACAAAATGGCTGAACGACGAAGAACGCAAACTGGCCGTCCTCCGCATTGCCGAAGAAGCAAATCAAGAAGACAACCGTGACGAAGCTACTGCCATTCAAGGCCTAAAAATGGCATTCACAGACCCGGCCCTGTATCTCATCTGGTTCATGCAACTAGGTCTCAATACCGCAGCGGCTTTTATAAATTTCTTCCCCACAATCGTCGCAACGCTTGGGTATAATCGAACGGAAACGCTCTTACTTTCTGCGCCGCCGTATGTCTTTGCCGCAATTTTAGGAATCACGAATTCTTGGCATAGTGATAAGACAAAAGAGCGATTTTGGCATGTTGTATGGCCCCAAGTATTCTGCAGCATCGGCTTCATTATCTCCGCCGTAACTATGAACGTCGCGGCTCGCTACACTGCAACATTCATGATGATGTCTGTCTATGGATCCTTCGGCTGCATTCTCTCCTGGGTGTCAACCTCGCTTCCTCGTCCACCATCGAAGCGCGCCGTAGCTTACGCGGTTGTCAACGCGGGCTCGAACCTTGCGTCAATTTATGCTAGTTATTTTTATCCGAAGAGCCAGGGGCCAAGGTATTGGCAGGCGAATGTTGCGAATGTTGCATTTTCGGCGGCGTGTATTATCCTCGCGACGTCGTTGAGGCTGTATTTGAGTTCGAGGAATAAGCAGCTTGATAAAGCGGCAAGTGAGGATCTGAGCGAGGGGTATGCGGAAGGTGAGGTTGGAGGGAAGGCGGTGGAGGTCGCAGCGAGATGGCAGTGTGATCCAGGGTATAGGTATACCTTGTAGATTTAATATACACTAAAATGGGAAATGGTGAAGGTGAATATCGCTGGAACGATGAAAAATACAAGATTATTTGGAATAAAAAAACGAAATTGGGAAATAAGGTGAGCACGCCGTGTTGGTCTCGTCTTCTCGGAATCATACCACCTGCTCTGGCTTCTTCGGACGCTGTGATTTCCTCTGTTTCATCAACTCATTGGTCCTATTCCTGCTTCTTCTTGTGTAAAGCATCCAGGTCGAAACGACGAACAAGATCAAGGGTATCGCGACAACGGCATATATCCCTGCCTTTCCAGCGACTTGAGGTTTTAAGTCATCTGTCTAATCAAAGAATGACATGTTGAAGAAGGCCTAGTCTAATACTCATATTAGCGTAAGACTGATCAACACATATGGTGAAAAGTTGCAATTTTACAATTTGATATGAATGTAGCTGGAAGAATTACGAGAGTCATTGCAGCAACTGATTTCATATACGAGCTGTCATTCAACGTGGCCTGGGCGATCTCCGCAGAAAAGGCTAGTCAACTCCATGGTAGCTTCGCTATCACGATTTGCAATGAGGTTATTCACCTATAGGCTTCGTTAGCTGTTAGGGTCTTGGATGAACCATCGGCTCGAAGAAGGCTGTCCTTCACTGCTATGAATGAATTATCGATTCGCCAAGAAAGTACCCGAAAATCATACTCGAACGTGCGACTGAGCCGTACTAGGAAATTAGCTTCGCTTTACAGCGCCGTGTAATTTGGACCTTTCCGTCAGCTAGCGATCTTCGCCTTGCCTCTCGGTGGTTGTCAAATATCTAAGCATATGATATCATTCTCCAGATAGGCGATATCGACTTCCAAAAAATTTTGGAGTGAAGAGGCAGCATGACCTTCGAACTGCCATCGCATTTCGAGTTTCACTAAGGTGATGTTGCAAGAGTGCAGTTTCTAAATAAGGATGTATAGCCTTTCGTTCCCTTTTCCTTTAGACGTTGACTACGGAGCTCTCCGCTTCTTCGATGGAACCAATAAATTGGGTGAGCTGAGCACTCGTTTGCATGATGTGGTCCTCGAGGAAGATCAAAAAGATGATAATCATGGGGAGGTCTGTACACATAAATTCAGGCAAATTCCTTTCTGCAATACACTCTCCAGATGGAGGATTGTATCCCTATTTGAACAAAGTAAGACGCCATCAAATTATGGTAGGCCATCCATCAGAGTGTTCTCGCTAGCGGCCACAGAGAAAGATAAGACATCACCGTCGTCGCGACCGATTTGTATGAAGAACCCTGACAACTTATTAGATTGAGCCTGCATAGAAAAAGTATCATACAAGATTGTCTATGCGGCCAACTGGTGCTGTCTGTCATATTCTTCCATATAATCTTAAAATCGTCGATAGAACCGAGCTTTGCCTGCGGCTTATCTGCAGCCTTTCCATCCGCACTACCTTCGCAGCTTTTCCAGCCCAGGTTCATATTTTCTGTTCACTGAATTGGGTTGAAAAGAACCAGATATTATACTTGGTCCATCCGGTTGTTCCACTAAACTGTGAAGTCCAACAACCATCCAAAGTTGGGGATACTGCAGTTCCCACGTGACATCTGAGTAGGATCAGTCCTTACCTAAACCGGAGTACCCATGCACCCCAGATCTCTCTCCTGTTTTTAAGATCAACTCGTTAGCGCTAAATCCAAGCAAATCTTTTGGCCAGTCCATCCCGGATCCAGTCTAGGCCAACTAGAACAGCAAAATCACTTACCGCAATAAGTTCTTCAATAACCTAAGGTCTTTGACTGATGCCACAAGCCTCGGAAAACACCTCCCAGAGCCGGCTCAAAACAACTTAGAACTCTGGAATAACGGAGCGCGATGAATGTTCCACGAAATTACACATCTGAGCTACTTTATGAACGCCCCTGAGAAGAGATCTTATGTTGAAGATGTGCTGATCAAGTACAAGAAGGAAAAGGGAAGTGTTGAACAGGGCGCATATGCACCGTATAATATCAAAGTGTTGCGTAACTATACATCAGACGGCTGGTACACTCAACAAAACGGTACATTCCACTTTTTGTCAGGATTTCCATTCAGACCAGCTAATGAGTATTGCAGCTGATACATATCCCTGGTATGCTATGCTCTGTGGGTCAAAAACGAGATAAACTGTAACCGAGTGCAGGGAATCAATGTAGCAACCCATAATCAATTGAATGAGTGGAAGACTCGATCTTATATACACAATCGAGGGAGATCATTCGTACGAGAAAATAATCGGCAGACGCAGTGAGGGCCTAATGTGTTGGAGGCCTGATGTGATAAGGGAGGGCCTAAATGTGACAGAGAGGCCTAAATGTGATGAGACAAGACAAGGCGTTACTTGGTGACATAAACGGGTATCCATATTTGCCAAGGACGGGGATCGAGGAAACCAGTATCAGTACTAAGGAGTGGTGACGGGAAATCACTGTCGATCAACGAAGAGCCCCCTGAGAATGCGGCATATGTAACCGGCGACGAAATTGACCCCATTCGTGCGGAACGTTTCACAATCCCGGGCTGTGTGGACAAATACGATGCTGCTCCACTGCAAATACCGACTCTCAATGTTAGTTGTGTTGACGAAGCGAGGAGTATACCGAACACGATCTTCAGTTCTGATAAATACAAGGTGTATAATACCTTTTACAATACTACATGGAACAACCACAATATCCTACAATGGAACTTCGACGCTTTTGGTAATTTGGTTGCCGAGGAGCCATCAACGCCCAGGATGAAACGCGGTTCCGGTTTCTTTAGAAAGAGAGACGACAGTCCAGAGCAACATACGAACTGGCAATTCCAGCTTGACTGGCCCCCAAACGACACAGCCGATGAGACACCGTGTTACATCGATTGCTGGCAGGCCTTTTCGGCCCTAGCTGCGACTCCAACATGTGACCAGAAAGGCAACGGGAAGAACCTAGTGTTCAGGGCCGGGCAGATTCACACTGAATGTGGGATTTATGGGTCCACTGTTAAAGGCATTGCAATACCCTGAGGCTGTGAGGAGTAAGAGGGGTATTTGGTGGTGATGGTGATCTCCTTGTCCTACTAGCAGTGCAACGGCCTACTTGCGCAACATGATTATAGCTATAGAATACTTAGCAATAATATTGGAGTATTTGTACCCGTTAATAAAGCATTTAAAAAGATCTAAGACTATTGTACACTTTCGTTGCTGCCACTTGCCTAAATATGTATGCCTAGGTAAAGGTTGGGTCCGTCGTGCCTCTCCCGACGCTTCGAGCGCACTCTTTTTGAGCGTGGCAGAAGTTCACCGACATGCGAAGCTTGGGATAATCACCACATACCAGATTATGCTTGGCTGGGCTTTCTGAGGCATCGGGTTCCTTCTTTCTTCCGACAAATCGAGTACGGTTGCTTTCGGTTCGATCTTTATAGAAACAATTTAATTCAAGACTTTGCATATTTACGACTGCTTCATCAAGACTCTGGCCATGTTTTCTGAAGTGAGCCATGCTCGCCCTCTCTCCTTCCGATCCCAGCAATTGGTAATGCGATGCCATGGTATTCTTCCACACCCCAAAGGTTAGTATTGAACTCGGACACCACAAGTCCACCGGCACTGGGCCACGCCACGTTAACCCAGTATCTCTGTCACATTGTTGGCTCCGGCTCGTAACTTTCGTCGAGAGCTAGCACATCATCACTCAATTGGGAAAACCGCGCGTTAGAGTGCCACCACTTCGCGCTAAGCAGCAATAGCTTTTTACAGAACTCATCTTCCTGCTGCGGACTCGAATGTCGTATCATGGGACAATCCATTCGATTGAGACTAAGGAAGTCAAAGTCCGGGCTTCGGCCGACTTGAGAATGATCACGCCCCCTTTTGAGGGCCAGCCGTAGAGATTGATCTCCGGAGTCGTGAAACAGACTTGCCGGGTGAAGTCTTTTTTTTTTTTGGATCGTAGATGACGCGGAGCGCGAAGACTACGGTGCGGAGTGTAGATGGTCGCATGGCTAATATCGTGATGCTCTCTTGGGGAATCTATCTCTTATAGTTCTGGGATGCAATTAACACCTAGCAGCTAACATCGGTTGAAACGATGCGGCTACTCGTAACCGCTGAAGGTGGCATAGCAGCACAGCAGATAAGGACGAAATCAATGCGGTAGAGATTCGGGGTATGTAGGTAGCTTGGCGTTCCCATGACTTCGTCACCATCCACACCCGCAGCCTTCAATGCCATAGCCCTCAGAGCTACGGACCTCGTCGATACTCCTTAATCTGCTTCAGTTCTCTTCCTCCTCACCCTTAGAGCTCTCTCTGTTCCCTCTACTCGCGCCGGAGAAGCTCTTCAATCGACTTGCGATTGCTGTTAAAAGAAGATATTCTTCGAACTCTGATTCGGAGAGTACGTCGACCCCACTTGGGGGAATAATACGGTGCTTCTTCCTGAGGTGATCAATTCAATGAGTGGTAAAGCGAGTACTATATATAGTAATAAATCTCATGCTCGTGATAGAGCTTATTGAGCTAGTACTGCTTCCTGTCTGTTTGACGAATAATGCAAGCGCCATGAGCCCAAATCTAGCTTGGCCGCTTACCTGGGCGAGAAATAACCTAGGGACAGCAACTATATAGCCAGGGAAGAGTCATCGGTTGAGTACAAAACCGCGAGCGTGGCCCTCGTCCACATTAAGTGCGAGATTGGATACAGAGGGTAAGTTGACTGCATTGCTTTGGGAAACCGGATGAACGTCGTTTGGAAGGCTAAGGCCAGCAGGATCCCAAGGAGCTTGGCCAGCAACTGCAGACTGGTTTGAGGATAGGCCGTTTACCCGAGAGCATCGAGTGTGCTTGCGTGGAGGGCCGGATGAGGCCATATCGAGTGTGTGGGTGTGTGACGATGTTAGTGAGATATACACAAAACTTAACAGTGACGAGAAGATTGAGAGCTTGTAGAGGAAAGAATTTGCATGATTTTCTCAACATTAAATAGGCCACAAAGAAAATTCTCTTGAATTTTAATAAGGTCTGTATTTGAATTCGCGGCGTGCTGTTGACGAGATTGCTGGAGGTTAACTTCGAGAGAGCATCATAGAAATGTGGCGCTATGCCTGGTTGAGATGCACCTATCTTAATTTAGAACATCAAAACGCTCATAGACCCTCAACGGCTCCTAAATAAGCTTATCATCGACGACATAGAGCTACAATAGAGCAATCCATGAAACTTACAATCATTACAATCCTTGGTTGGGTTTGGTTTGATGCCAAGAGCTTTGACACAGCCAATCCAGCCAAACTCTTGGCGGTAGGTCCGTTTGAATGGTCCAAACCAGGGGTAGTTTGATCCTCACCCTGATCGTAGGAATTTGTCTGTCTGAAATACGACAGCACTTTTACCAGGGACGGAGTGGCAGTTATTCAGACCCATTTATAGATTTTTAAAAATAAAAACAAGTTTCAAAAGGTGAAATGCGGCAAAGACGTTATCTCATAAATCAGACCCTCTTCGAAGAGGTGGTCCGAGCCGGCCGGCCACTGGGCATCTGCGCTGCTCCCAATCACCTTGGTGATTCCTTGAAAGAGGGTCCGAGAGCAAATAGTGGCAGTTTTGGTGCAAAACCAATATTTTTAACAACCAAACTCATCTTTTTCAGTGCTGTATCTATCCACTTATTCCACGTCTAAATGTCTTGAAAATCCCACGGGGTAAGAGCACTTTAGTATCTCTTTCTATTACATAAACAATAGATATTATAGCTAAAGAATATAAAAATATCAATGTGAGTAACCTGTCAGGTTTTGCTGATTTTCGCCGATCTTCGCCAGAAAAACTTTCCACTTCGCAAAGTGGAGGCCAAAAAGTCACCCTTTTCAACGCTGTATCTCGCACATTTATAAGAATTTAATATTTTTCTTTTAAAAAAAAGGTACTACATAGATAAATACTTTAAAAACTGATTTGATCACGCATTAAAATTATCAATATTTGTAGGAAAGTTTTACATAGATTTTAATTCGAAGTATTGAACTTTGGCGATCCAAAACAATTGACTTGCACCAAAGCTGCGACCATTTGCTCTCAGACCCTCTTTCGAGGAATCAACAAGCTGACGGGGAGCAGCAGATGCCCAGTGGCCGGCCGGCTCGGACCACGTACTCGAGGAGGGGCTAATTTATGAGATAACAAAGACGGGATACGACCATCCCGATGTGGCCGACATTCCCCATGGCGCTGCCCAATATTCACTCGAACCCATTCACCTTCATGATATCTACCATTATTGTCGTCCAAGGTAAGACACCGTGTTAAGGATGCCAATCCATAATCTACCGAAAGGCAAGCTGCCGTCGGGTTGGGTCTCGGACAATAATACAGAGGCAGACTTTCAGGTATCTGACAATACCCCGATCCACCCCCGCCCCTTTGCATCCGTGGTTCCGAGGTCAATAGAACAGCACTGCTGCTTTGTCCAAATTGTGTCCCGTATGATTTCACTGACGGATTATCCGCATTCCCAGCAGAATCTGGTATTGAAGAACCAGACAGAGGATGGGGTCCAGAATATTCATCTACAGAATATCCCTCAGTATATTCAGCGGAAGAGTGTCCAAACATTTCATCAACCTCGTCCTCCACTCTGTGCGATTCCGGCACGAATTTAGTAACTGTATTGGTTGAGAGACTTTTAAATTGTGACTGGCTTGGTTCGGTAGAGCAATGAGGTATACTTTGGTCAGGTGATACCGTCGAGAAACCAGGGCTAAGCCACGAACACCAAGGTCCAAGGTCTACATTGTGACTATGACGGACGCTCTTTCCGATGTTGGGCCAGCATTGTCCCATATAATACGCATTAAGATGCGCTTGGGACTGCGATTGCAGGAGTGACATGGTGTTCCCGTAGAGACTGGTGCCTACATCCAAACCCACTGGCTGGTAAAATGCTGGTGGAATGGGAATGCCGTGTGCATAGGGAGGAGATGGTTCCTGGAGTTGGGATTTAGGGATATTAATCGATGAAGGCCTCTCCACACTAGAAGCGAGGGAATTGATATGACGGAGAAACTCTCCTGCCAAGATATGTTTCGCACTACGCTGATTTTCCTTCGGTATTAGGTTCCCCATCTTGGCCATCACTTGCGTAGTGAAATAGTAGACTTGGCGCGATGTATAGTCCGAGGTTCGAAAATGCATGCCTGACTCGCGGCATGGGTTACCCTTTATTGCGACCGACAGTTCCTTAGTCGCATCTCCTCCCAAGATGGAGGAAACACAAAGTTGCTCATTCAAGGCTGATAACTCAGGAGGGGCGATTTCGGTCGGTCCCGAAGTGACGGAATCGAATCGGAGAGGTTCTTGACCCTGGTTCGGCTGCCAATCAAATTGCAATTGTTGAGGGTCAGCTCTGGAAGACATAGAATGGCCGTGGTTTACGGAGGCCAACTGTTGTCTTGTCTCATCCACTATCTCTGTGCTGGAAAGTAGCGAACTTGGCTCCAAGGGCAAAGCATGGAGATTATCTCCATTATCTGAATGAGCTATCAGTGTCTATCAAAAGAAGACAAGTGATTTCATGTTAAGCCTTCACCCCCGATTTCCATTTAAAAGCTACATATGATAAATTCGGAAATCAGAGCTCAAATCATGCTGAAGTAAGATCGTGTTCGCAATGACAGAGAGGGCGTGAGATCTCCTCAACTGGTAATGAGGAAAATGTGCGAACAATATTTAGCATTGCGTAACTGATTGACAAAGGACAATACTACTTGAAATCTTGGGATGAGAAAAGCGACCATTCGTATAAGTCTGGAGAATATATAGAAAGCAACTAGCCGTCGAAGTCAAACATAGAAGAACTGGCTTACATGGACTTGGGACCCAGTCAGCGTCCGGATGCAGTAAGTTATATAGCGCTTTCCATTGGGCCGGGACCGCCTTTCCACGAGGGTTAGGTCGAGGGTTGTCGCAATGCCTCCCTTCGTTGCCATGAAACTCCTCAAACTCTTGCTGATCAATGAAATATCCCTGGCAGGTGCGGCATAGCTTCAGGAAGGCAACCTGCTTCTTATGCACTTGAGTGATGTGACGGGTAATATCTGACATGTTTGCTGCGTTGATGCCTCTGCACGAGCGCTCCCGTCCGGAAACCGTTTCATTTTTATGGAAAGTACAGGCCAGTGTTCGCGCGCTTCTGGGGTTTAAATTTTCTGCTACATCGTCCCGGAAGGACTTTCTTGAAATCCAAGGGCCGCCGGACTCTGGTGATGTGAGGCAAAAGCCAATCATAGATCCCATCTTTAAGATGAGGGCGCTTACCGGCCGCCGAATGATGCGAGGATGTGGAAGATATGGGCTGCTAGATTTAACAAATTATGAGTGAATTTGAGTTGGAGGACTAGGGAAACTTACAATCCGTAGCCCAACAATGGAAGTCCGATTATGAGTCGAGCAAGGCTGGAAATCAGCCCTTAAGCTAGGCGTGTTAGAATTGAACGAACCGCCATTCTCGTTAATGGGATCTGGAAGATCTTCAAACGTGATTGGCTGGTGAGCCTCGTCAATTGCTGATTTGCTTGTGGGCCCTAGACCATCTGTGGGAGCCGGATGATAGCTCATGATGGATCAGGTGAACGGTTCCAAAATCTGGAGAACGAAAGGCCAGAATTGAACATTCACGGGCGGATGAAACGAATACCTGGAACATATATATAAGATATTTTTGTGGCCACCATGACGCAATTTCATTGGTTATCTTGTCCTAAACGAAATGTCGACTTCGAGATATCGAGATGCCTTGCTGCCTTACGGCATTGTCTCACATCTCATTGGACAGCTTTCCGAGTCGGTGAGAAGGCTCCCAAGCATTTGCCGCATTTCAGAACACTCCAGACATGGAAAAGTCGTTAGAGAATAAGAGCTTACTTAAAACAAAAGCTAGGAGAGCAAACCGTGAGGAGACTGAGATAAATACCTACAGCAAGATAATAAGTCGGGGAGTTGAAAAATGACAATCCAGGGTTATCACTTCTTGGTCGATTCAGTTTTTTCCCGTCTGACGCACAGGCCTACCTGACGAACACCGAAATTTTATGTATTTTAAACCACAATAACATAACAATACAACGAGCTATGTGTATGAAATTTTAAGATATTATAATTTTATATAAAGAATACATTGTGAAATTTTCTTTTAAAAGAATTATATATTTAGCAATATATTTTATAATAAAATATACGTATTATAATATTAGTTTACTTAATATATATAGTATATAAATATATTTAAATAGTTTAAGAACATTTTTATTACCTAATCCATAATAATGAATAGTAATAAAAATTTAAAAACTCAAAAAATATTATAAAAATATATAATAATAATTAACTTTTATTACATTTTTTAATATATATTATTAAAATGTATTAAATTTATATATTATACTACTAAAAACATACAATCTAAAACTTTATATATTTTCTTATATAGTAGCTATATTAAAGTAAAATTTCATACATTAATAATATATATATGCTATAATTTAGTACAAAATTTGTAAAAAATATTATTAAGTATTGTGGGTTTTAGGAGAGTTTTAAGAAAAGTGTGCGCCAGATGAGCCCGTGCGTCAGATTGGGAAAAACTGTACGGAAGCGCCTATCAAAAGTTTCTGCCCACGCTAAAAAAGCCACTTTTCTTGGCACACCTTGGCATCGCCTTTTTGCAAATTTTCTCTCCATTCATCTCTCATTTATCTCATTATGGCTCCAAATACTGATATAGCAACGCGCGCGTTGGTAGTCGCTTTAAAATCACCTTTTGGAGGCAAAACGACTCCCGAAATCGTTGAAAAAACCGGCCTCTCAAAGCGGACGATCAACGATATCTACGCCCGAGCGATCTAGCGGGGTTTTGACCCTAACCACATCCCACTTGTTATTAAAGACGAATACCTTCAAGATGCTCCCCGTTCTGGACGTCTAACGAAACAGACTGAGGACGTTAAGTAGGCAATTACTACAAAAGTACGCCATGATCGATACGGACGAGAGAGGGCGTGTGCTGATCTTGCTGGTGAGCTTAGCCAACAAGGTACTACCATCTCGCCTATGACGGTATGGCGATGTCTAAAGGCTCTCGGTTTCAACAAGACGAAACCGACGCGGAAGCCTGGACTGACGAACAAGATGAAGGAAGAGCGATTATAATGGTGTCTAGCGCATAAAGATTGGACGCTTGAAGACTGGAAGAACGTAATCTGGTCAGACGAAACGGCTGTCGTGTTACTCCATCGGAGGGGAGGCTATCGGATATGGCGAACTTCAGACGAGGCTTTCGTCCGAAGCTGTATCCGTGAGCGTTGGAAAGGATACTCAGAGTTTATGTTCTGGGGCTGTTTTACGTACGATCGAAAAGGCCCTTGTCATTGTTGGTTGCCTGAGACAAAAAAAGAAAAAGATGAAGCAGAAAAAGTTCTAAAAGAGATGAATGAGACTCTTGAGCCGATAATGCGAGAGCAGTGGGAGCTAGAGACGGGAATGAGACGGCTAGGTCTAAGAGCAAAAGGTGGTCGAAAGCCTATCTGGAGATGGAATCAAAAGAATGGAAAGCTAACTCGTCGAACTGGCAACGGAGTTGATTGGTATAGGTATCAGACAAAAGTGTTAATACCTAAGCTTATTCCCTTTGCAAAAGAGTGTCTAAAGGATCGTCTAAATACGGTAGTTCAAGAGGATAAGGCACCTGCTCATGCTCACGTCGCTCAGCAAAGGGTATATAGCCTGTATCAGATTAAGCGGCTTCTTTGGTGTGGTAACTCTCCAGACCTAAATGCTATCGAGCCATGCTGGTACTGGATGAAGAGAGAGACGACAAAGAGGGGTGCCCCAAAAAGTCGCGCAGAAGCGATCCGAGTCTGGGAAAAGTGCTGGAAAGAGCTTTCACAGGAGAGAATTCAGATGTGGATTGAGAGGATAATGAGGCATATCAAATTAATTATTGAGTTAGAAGGTGGGAACGAGTATAAGGAGGGAAGGGAACATGTACGACGTACTCATTAGCCTAATCAGGTAATTGGACGCGCCAAGTATTGTGGCTTTTCTTGGGCTTGGCGCGGGCAGAAACTTTTGATAGGCGCTTCCGTAAGGCGCACAAGCCACATAATCATGTCCATTCAACACCGAGAAGAGCCCTGCACGCTTCCAAGGTTCGCGTATGGGTTCCTATTTTAAGATACTTCAAAATCACCACGTGTCTTCATTTTGAGGAACAATTTGATTCAATGACTCTACACGATTCTAATAGCTCTACTGTCTTCTTCTCTCTTCATGCCTGGGATTTCATGCCACCGTTCCCTAATGCTCTTGTCGTTCATTGCTCAAGCCAAATTTTGCCTGTTCCCTTTGTCTCATAGATTCCTTCGAAAGCTGCTCATAGGGACTAACCTAATACACTGAATAACATGATGCTACGCGAAGGCTCTTAGACCTGGCCGTTGGCTTCTTCACTTCGCTTCCGCGGTTGTATCAGCCCAGCGCGGAGCTCCGGGTGATGTTTGCGGATATGTTTCAATCTGGAATCTTCCCTTTTAAATGACCTGGAGCAACCTTCGGGCTTTACAATCAAAGATTCTACCCGAACCGACTGCGCTGCCGTGTTGATATCGCATATGCTGCGTCCTATTCCCCTTGCGATAGGCTTCAGTAAACATAGTGGGGCAAGGCTGGCACTTGAGAATGTCTGGTAAGTAATTCACTTGCTCTTGAGTTCTACTGAGATTATGGCGACCTGCCATCAGGGCTGAGAACAAAACTTGAACTTTGCAGCACGACCAGCCCATCTCTGTTGAGTATCCTGGAACTTCAACTCGTGTAGTTGTATAAAAAGACATGAAGCACGGAGTCGTATCGTCAAATGTCGAAGATTCATAACTATCTAAACGAGGGCGTGAACACGATAAAGACCATGGTTCATTGGATACAGGCATGTTTGGGCTATATTTGCATCTCCCAAACTCAAACTAAGCTGCATATCGTCAAGCGGAGTCAAAGAATTTGGGTATAATCATTGCTGCCCGTTAATTGCGGCAGGTTTGGATATGGGGCCTGCAAATGTAACCGAGCAACACGATTGTTTCAACCCCCTGTCGATCGTTATAAAGCTTACAAATCCTCCCTCTAGTACATCCCACTCGTTATTTATATATAAGATAGCTCTACTCAGTTGTCAAATCAATCGAGTTCTCTCCACCTTCTTGTGTCCCTCGAAGGTTGCTCGGTGACAGCAAATGTTTTACTTTCGCCTTGAACTGTATCCTCCTCATGAATAGGTCCTGACTTATTCCTCGAAGCCTAAAGACAGACGCAGTCATTTTCTGGCGCATGAAGACTAAGTGTCTCCAGCTGATGAATGAATTCGGGCCGTCACAAGATCTTTCGCGTTGCTTTGTTCTACCCCCGGTCCAAGTTCCCTTATCTCCACGACCAGATGTTTCGCGAACTCGCGCACATGTTGCAAGAGATCATCTAAAGACTTAAAGGGCCACGGCCAACGAATAGCTGAAAAAACTCTCAGTTTCTCCTGCTGGCTCTTCATATTTCGGGATCGGTAGTCTGACGCCATCCAAATTGGGACAATTCTTCAGCGCAGGCGATGGTGGCGAGCTGGTGCCTGGACTCTTTTGAAGGAATGCTTGCGGTGGTGGTAGTTTTGCATTATGCATTGGCTGATCGGTAGTCTTGACTACCTCCGCGGCGGCATTGTTGCATATTGGTACAGGCTGAGGAAGTGCGGATGGCGTGATTCGTTCGTCATCTTTGTGTCCATGACTAGTTAGCCTATATAATTTGATTCAATTCAAAATGTTAGAGATGGAAATAGCAAGAGAGGCGAAAATGCAGCTATCCGCGATCCTTTTGTGACCAGAAAAGAGGCGCAATGATGCCGCATCAAAGAACTTGGGAAACACTTGAAAAGTGGACGGCAATATGTAACGATTTAAAAGACAGCAATAAAATTTAGACTAGACAGCTTCAATCAACAAGAGATCGAAACAAGGCCGCAAAATAAGGGTACTTAAAAGGGCTAGGCATTCGAATGGACTCTGGAAACAACTTCATATACAACTTCCTGCATTGTCCCTCAAAGGCGGTATTCCCATGACATTGAAGCTGTTGGTTCCGTAAAATTCACCTTTATAACCATGATACTTTTCAAACTCTTGCTGTTCCAGGAAATATTCCTGACAGGTGCGGTACAGCTTTAGAAAGAGATATGCCTTTTAGTAGTAGCTAGGGTGATAGACATCATGAGTATGGTTGCGGTCAAGATGACGGGTAATATCAGACATGTTCATTGCATTCTTCAGTCCTGCACGAGGATCTCCGTTGGTGTAGGATATGTCACGGAACAGCATTGATTGGTACTGTAGCCTACACTTGTTGGTTACCGCCTACACTAGGTCCATCTGCCTTCATTAGTCTCTTCTAGCCTTCTTGCTACCTGCTTGGCGCTCATCTGCCTAGTCACTCATTTACGTATATATACATCATCTAGATAGCCCTTAATTCATCATGGGTTGCTACATTGATTCCCTGCACTCGGTTACAGGATATCGTCTTGCATGAAGGGACAAGCCAATTGTTGAACAAGACGTTGACCGGGTTAGTTCTGCATGGAAGTGATTCCAGTTTTGAATCCGTTGCCTGCCAAGCATTCGGAAGACTAGGGTCTTCATTTTTACAAGCTGATATATCAAGACGCGGCTGGGCATCACTCTCATGCGCGAATAATGACTGGATGTCTAGTGGAATGAACTTCTCTTCATCGATATCTGTCTGCTCAACGCAAAACCAGAAACCAACGACGTGTAAAAGTTTCAGATGCTTACTATTCGAGGATAAAAGAATCCAGTGGGGTCGCATGTAGAAGAAGGCTGCAGATTGCCTACAGATTCGGGAAAGTCAAGATCAACCAAACAATGGAGTCCTCCCAAGAAACGCTCATAATTCTCATGTAAGCCTGGTTGATGATCATCGGAGGCTTCCGTCTGACGGATTGGGGACAGATGATCAGCCATACGTTGCGAAATTCGGAAGGAATAAGGGGAGGACCTGAAGGATACAGGCATGCTGTAGGATTGCGAAGGACGCGTAGCATGTAGAAAAGAAGCGTATACAAACTTCCTCCCCTCCACTAGATTGGTACGTCATGATTAGCCGTTCTGTGAATGGACGAGATGTCGGCTTGCTGCACTGTCGAGTTGTCGACTTATCGACATGCCTTGCTGCCAGAGAAGATACGGCAATTTTAATTGGATGGCGTCCCGGGGTAATAAGCGAGGCTGAAGTAAACAGCTGGGATCAGGAGTATGTCCATAGTGACCTTTTGGTGGCTGATTCAGCAGCTTAGCACCAAGCCTACTGGCCAGGAAACCCGTATTACAGGCGGTAATAAGCAAGGGTTTATTACAGGTAATAATCAGGACGTGGTGAACCAACTGAAGGAAGATTACCAGCTGTTGGCAAAGAAGCATGCACGGGAACACGACGCTAGGATGAAGGCGGAGCAGACGCTCCGAAAGACTAGGCGAAAGGCGGGGCTCCTGGCTGATGTCATCAAGGCGATTGATGGAGCCAATAGCGAGGAAGGCACGTGACGTCTCACGTGCACAGTCACGGGGCTGATGAGCGCTAAGGGCACTGATGAGTACTAATAAGCACTTAGCAGTACTAAAAGCACTCAGCAGGACTCAGCAGCAAAATAAATTATAAGCAGAGGATTTACTATATAAAGGGTGTTCTTTTTAGTTTTTAGATAGTTTCTCTCTTTATACTTATCTTCTCATTCTTAAGTAACTTTCTTAAATTTGTTACGGACGGTAACAGCAAGGCAACCGCACCCGAGGAGCTGAAGGAACTGGCAACAACGGCTAATGAAGCTCTAGAATGGAAACGTATGTTTGAGCTTGAGAGGAAGAACTGTAAGCGGGCACGGGACGCATTGGCACAGGCTAAGGCGCGGGCCAAGAAGCGAGGACAGAAGTATGGAATCATGCCAGTGGATTGGGAGCAGTCATCCACGTGACGGGCTTGGCAGCCAGAGATGCTAGAGATGTTAGAGGCTCTGACATCTCTAACAGCTCTAACAGTATCTAATATACTAAACAGCGGTATGGAATGTACGCACGGAGGATCTACTATAAGTATAAGGCATCAGACAGTTCATGATTACTTTTGATTCTTTATAGTTACTCTAAAATTAAGATTCACACCTTAAGTGACATAGTTTAATACTATTCTGTTAAATTTTAACTTACTATATTATTTTCTTCTTACTTTCTACTAAGTTAACTAACTTCTACTAAGTCTAATAAGCTATCTAATCTGGAAGTAAGAGAACTACTAAGTATTATATAAGTAGTTAAATAGCTTATTACTAGTATAATTTATATTAGTAAGTTAGTAACTTATAATATTATAACTACCATCTCAAAGAGTAGAAAGGACTATTAAATAGAATTCTAATAACTAATTATTAAGAGTTTATAATAACTTACTACAAGAACGAATAAGAACTTTACTTATTAGAGGAAAGTAGTAGTAAAGAAGAAGTCATAGCAGAATTTTTATTCACAACTAGAAGTATATCCAGAGGATAAAAGAGTATATAATAAGTTATTTAAAAATAAAAAGCAGCTATTATAGAGTTACGTGACACTTTAGTAAACCTATAATAATAAATTAAAGCTAAATAATAAGCTATAGAAGCTTAGAGAGGAGGAATAGTAAAAATATAATCTTTTAAAAAGTTTAATAGTAATTAAGATAAACTTAAGACTTTTATAGCAGTAATAAACCTCTACTATTAGTTTAATTAGAAGTTATTTTTAACTGACTAGGACCGGATTCTGGTAGCTAGTATAAATATAATAGGTAGAATAATATAATAGTTTAAACTACTAGTAAGAAACTATCTAGTTAATAAAGATTTTAACCTAAAAGCAGCAGGGTTAGCTAACTGTAATAGTAATATATAATAAGCTTTTAAGAACTATAAATACTTCAAACAAGAAATAATTATTATCTTTAGAGAAATTAATAAAGAAATAGAGGTAATCTAGAAGCTTTAATAACTTAAGTAATAGATATTAGCAGCTAACTATACTATAGAATTTAAGTAAATCTAATCACAACTTAACTAGGTAGACTAACTATTAGTTATGATATACTATAAAGAACTAAAAAATAGAATTAAGAACGAAATCTTTAAAGAAAAATAGCTAAGTACCTTGCTAGAAATTATTAAACAGGTAGTAACTATTAATAACTATTAATACTAATAAGAATAAAAGAAAAAGGCATAAAAGAGATTAGTAATTTATATACCTAGAAAAAATAAAAAGAATAACTGAACCTATAATTTAATAGATATTAATATTAAGAAAATATCCGTCAGGAACGGGTAAGGAAAGTGAGTTAAAAAATAAATAAAATACTATATACATAAGCCTACTTAAGATACGGAAAACAGGGACACTTTATTAAAAATTATAAATAATAATAATTAGATGTTAAGAAAGCTTATGTTTAGACTAAAGCGGCTAAGAAAATTAAGATCACTATAATTTAAATAAAATAAGTAAAAGATACCATAATAAAAGAAACAATTATAAGGAGAATTTAAAAGGAATAATATTAAATCTATAAAAGCTATATATATCTTAGATAAGAATATAAAATTCTATATTAGTAAGTTAAGAATTATCTAATAGAATAATCTAGTAATATAATTACTATAATATAAGAAGCAGTAGTTCAATAATATAACGCAAGAACTAAAAAAGAAATATAAAGATTTTATAAGATTATAGAACAAGAAGGTGGACTATTCCACAAAGAAAATTAAAAGTTTAAATAAAGAAAGGATTAAGAGACTATAGAGAGTAAGAAATTTATATCTATAATAATTATACAGCACGTACGCTAGGGACACTGTTAGATATATAAATTAAAATACTACTAAAAAGAATACTATATTACTAAACACTAAGAAGTTATTTTAGGAGATGGGATGTATAAATACTAATAAGTACTATAGTTAATAAGAAATTAATAGTATAGAGAGCTAAGTAAATAAGAATTAGCTATATAAATAAATAAGGTACACTAATAAATACTTATACTAGTTATAACTAATATAACATACTATCACCCCGTCGGATACCTAGAAGTAAGATGGGATTAAAATAAAAAGAAAAAAGAAAACCCTTTATTAATATTATAAGTACAGGATAATAACGCCGTAAATAGAATTATAAGAAAAAAATACTAGATATGTATAGCTTCTAACTATATAGGAAAAAACTATAAATAGAATAAACACACTATACGTATTAAAGGACTAAAGATAAGAAAAGTATTTTAATAACTAGCAAATAAAAAAGAACTTAACCTGTAATAAGAACTAGTTTATACGGATTTAAAAAACGAATTACAGGACCTAAATTCAGACAAATATAAATAACTATTATAGAATAAGTGCTAGATAGGATACTAATAATACTAAACTAAATACTATTAAAAAGAATAGTTAGCTACAGACTCACATAAAAAACTCACATATCAAGAATATTTCTTAGAATAGAAATGTTAGGATTATGGAGAATAAACTAGAAATATATATAAAATACTTAATAAGGAAGTATATTAACTCTAGAAATGCTTAATTTATAGACTTAAAAAGAAAATACTAAAGAAGTAACTACCACTCAAGAGTCAGCTATAGATAAAAAACTAGAAAACTAATAGACTATAACCAAGCCACTAAAGAGCTAAGAACTAAAGATTAGAAATAATATATTAATTATATACATATAACTAAACTAAAGGAAATACGAAAATAAGTTATATGTAAACGTATATATTAATAGTAATTAGATACTAGCGCTTATAAACAGTAGAGCTAGTAAAACACTTATATTAAATAAATAAATATAAAGATACTAGATACTAACTAGAGTTTTAGATAAACCTATGTAAGTAAGACACATAGATAATAATCTAACAGTATTTAAAAAAGATTTAATTAATCTTAAAATAGAGAATATAACTATTAGGGTAGTAGGTTACATAAATAACTACTATATTAAAATCATAAATCTAGGTAGTAAGAATTTTATCTTAGGATAAGACTAGCTAGCATAATAGAACCTAACTATTAATTAGAAAAGAAAAACTATAGGAATTAGAAGTAACTACTACAGACAGTAGAAAATAAAAGCTATAATATAGATAAAGAAAGTAATATTTCACGATACCACGTTTATTATACTAGATGAATATTAAGAAGAATTTAAAGAATAGTTCCTTAAGGAAGCTAAAGACTAGTTACTAGAACACTAGAACTAAAACCATAAAATCATACTTAAAGAAGGGACGGATTTAAAACTAGAATTATTATATCAAGTACCCATATACCAACAGAAAGAATTACGGAAATTCTTGTAAGAAAATTAATAAAAGAGATATATATAAACCAGCTAAAGTAAGATAGCTTTACTAATACTTTTTATACTAAAAAAAAATAAGAAGCTAAGGTTATGTATTAATTACAGATACCTTAATAAAACTATAATCAAAAATCATTACCCTATACTATTAATATTAGAACTTATAGATAAACTTAAAGGAGCTAAATAGTTTAGCTTCTTTAATATTAAGAATAAATATTATTAAATATAAATAACTAAAGGACATGAATAGATAACAGTATTTAAAATAAGATATAGACTATTTAAATACTTAGTTATACTAATAGAACTTACAAACGCACTAGTAATATTCCAG
The DNA here is from genome assembly GCA_010093925.1 of Zopfia rhizophila CBS 207.26. Taxonomy (NCBI): domain Eukaryota; kingdom Fungi; phylum Ascomycota; class Dothideomycetes; family Zopfiaceae; genus Zopfia; species Zopfia rhizophila. Next base: position 912,696 of record ML994633.1, read on the forward strand.
TTAATTATTAATTATGTGCTGAGAAAATACCTAGACGTATTTATAATAATATATTTTAATAACATGCTCATATACACGAATAGAATGCTAAAAGAATATATTAAGTATACTAGAAAGGTATTACAAAGGCTTAAGGAACATAAGTTATATATTTAAATAAAGAAATATATATTCTATAGGACTGAAGTTAAATTCTTAGAATACTTAGTATCTTAAAACAGAATAGCAGTTAACTTTAATAAGGCGAAAAATATATTATCCTAGCCTATACTAATAAATATAAAAGAAGTTTATTCTTTTCTCAGATTCATAGGCTTCTGCTAATAATTTATTAAGAATTACTTAAAAATTATATTACTTTTAATAGAATTACTTAGAAAAGATTAATAATTTAAGTGGAAACAGCGCGAGGAAAACGCTTTTAAAATATTAAAAAAAATATTCTAATAACTACCGTTATTAAAAATATTTAATTTATGACTTTAAATAGAGATATATATATACGTATTAGATAGAGCTATAGAAGCTATCCTATTATAGATATAAAATAATAAATATAAACGTTTAGTAGACTTCTTATCTTATAAACTCATAACTACCAAGTTAAACTATAATATTTATAATAAGAAACTGTTGGTAATAGTTTAAGTATTTAAAAAATAAAGACATTACTTAGAAGGAACTAAGTATTAAATTATTATATATTCAGATCATAAAAATCTGACGGTATTTATAATAACTAAGAAGTTAAATTAATAATAAGTCTGATAATAGAAACTAGTTTCTATATTTAACTTTTAAATACTTTATAAATTAGAAAAAGAAAATATAGCGGCTAACGCACTCAGTTAATAAGCAGACTATATAAAAAATATACCGGAAATTTATAATATAATACTAAGGCAAAGACCAGACGGATTCTTAGAAAGCTTATAAATAAATATTAAGATAATAGTTATTATCAAAAACACCTAGAAGAAACAAATAAAAAAGTTTAATAATAAATAACTATAATAGCATGAAACGAGAATAATTTATGTACTAGATATATTATAAACTAAGCTTATTAAAGATTAACACTCAGCTAAAATGCACGGACATTAGGAAATTAAAAAAACTATAGAATAAATCAACAAACATTTTTAGATCCCAGGAATATAGAAAAAGGTTAGAGATATTCTTTTAGAATATATTAAGTACAGAAAGAATAAAGCGTTAAGATATAAGAAATATAGACTTATATAACTAATTTCTTTACCAGACCTACTATAGGAATTAGTCTTAATAGACTTTATTACTAGAATACTAATAATAACCACCTTTCAAGGCTAATAGTACGATATGATACTAGTTATAGTAAATTAACTTATAAAATATATATACTTTAAACTAACGTATATAGAGATTAAAGTAAATGAATTAGTAATTATACTTATTAAGCTATTAGTAGCATGATATGGATTACTATAAGAATTTATTACAAACAGAGATAAATTATTCACATTAATATTCTAGAAAATGTTTATAGGAAAGCTAGAGACTGAATATCGCCTCTTAATAGCATTTTACCTATAAATAGATAGACAAATAGAATAGATAAATTAAACACTAAAATAATACCTATAAATATATGTTAATGAGTAATAAGATAATTAGATTAACTTACTACTAATAGCTAAGTTTATATATAACTCTACAAAGTTATTAACTATAAAAAAATTACTATTTTTTGTAAATTACGGTTATGAGCCTACGGCTTATTGAGAGCTATAAATTCTAAATAAGATATCAAAATCAGTAAAAATAAAGATTAAGAAATTATAATAACTTTACTAGGAAATAGTAGGAAAAATTACTTAGAAAGAAGTTCTCAATAAACAGCAGAAAGATAAATCTAAAGTTAAGAGACTAACTTTTAAGAAGGGGAATAAAGTTTTTCTACTATAAAAAAATTTAGAAATAAAACAACCATCAAAAAAACTGGATCACGTTAAGTTGGGACTATTTAAGGTTAAAAGATAAATAGAATCTGTAAATTACGAACTATAACTACCTAAGGACATAAGAATTTACCTAGTTTTTTATATTTCAAAATTAGAACCAGCACCACCGAATGCCAAACTACAGATAAGACTTAAACTTAAGGAAGATACTACTAAGTATAAAGTCTAATAAATTTTAGATTACTAGTAGTTCAGACGTTAGTAGAAGTATCTAGTTAGATAAAAAAATTACAGATCTAAAGATAATACATGAGAGCTAATTAAAAACCTAAGGAATAATTTAGAGCTAATTAACTAGTACTATTAAATAAACTAATAAGGGCTGTATCCCACAGAAAGGACGACTACAACACGTTCTAATCTAAACTAAAAGAAAGAAAAGGTGAAGCAGGTTAAAAGGAAGCCGACACTACAGGTTATAGTGTGTAAGGTTCTTGATCCCAAGAACAAGCTTCTACCTCTTTAAGAGCTTAGACCTTATAAATTGAGGCCATCTCTCGATCAAACATCTCTTTCTCTTTAGAATCTAACTTCGCTAGTTTGTGATGAAGCTGAAGGGCTTGGGAGCGAGCTTCTAGAACTTCCTCCTCAGCTTTTTTAAACTAACAACAAAGTTTCTCTTTATTGCGATCAAGACAATCCCATTCCAACTGCAAGACGATTAAATCGTATTTCATGTTGTAATTATTATAGGCGGAGTAATGACTAGAACTTAAATTTACCAGGCAATCATCGCCTTGGCAGGAACAGTTCAAACAAGGCGTCAGCATGTGACGGGGTTTGTTACAGATCTGAGAAGCTAAATAGTGAGCACGTATTAGAGACGACTTAGGACGTGTCATCGTAAAAAGGCTAGGCAGGAAAGAAAGGAAGTTAAGGGTCCTATAGTCTAGAACACAGAGCAGAAGACCTGCTACCTTTATACTGCTTATAGAAGAGAGAAACTATCTTCCAGAACGAAGACTTAAAGGAGGGGGATAATGTTACAGACGGTAACAGCAAGGTAACCGTACCTAAGGAGCTAAAGGAACTAGCAATAATAGCCAATAAAGCTCTAGAATAGAAACGTATGTTTGAGCTTAAGAGGAAGAACTATAAGCAGGCATGGGACACATTAGCACAAGCTAAGGCATGGACTAAGAAGTAAGGACAGAAGTACAGAACCATACCAGTAGATTGGGAGCAGTTATCCACGTGACGGGCTTGGCAGCTAAAGATGCTAGAGATATTAGAGACTCTAACATCTCTAACAGCTCTAACAGTATTCAATATACTGAACAGCGGTATGGAATGTACGCACGGAGGATCTACTATAAGTATAAGGCATCAGACAGTTCACGATTACTTTTAATTCTTTATAGTTACTCTAAAATTAAGATTCACACCTTAAGTGATAT
>ML994633.1:917091-1070206 GCA_010093925.1 Zopfia rhizophila CBS 207.26
GTAAAATGAACATATTATCAGATCAAAAACGGATAGGTGAAAGATTTTAAATAATGGTTATAGATGCCCGCGACATTCGGACATTTCAATGGTAAAAGACAGGTACGCGCGATTCAAAGAAGCATGCACTTCTCGACTTGAATCAGAAGACAAGTCGAGATTGTCTTAAAAGAAGGGAGACAGGAGGAAGGAAGTATATGGATATGGTTCGACTATAAACCCAGGTGGTTCGGGAAATGATTGGACAAGTGATTGCACATAGATCTGGACGTGACTCGACGGAGGTCTCGAGACATGGCTCGACGGAGGTCTCGAGACATGGCTCGACGGAGGTCTCGAGACGTGGCTCGACGGAGGTCTCGGTATGTGGCTCGACGGAGGTCTCGAGACGTGGCTCGACGGAGGTCTCGAGACGTGGCTCGACGGAGGTCTCGGTATGTGGCTCGACGGAGGTCTCGGTATGTGGTTCGACGGAGGTCTCGGTATGTGGTTCGACGGAGGTCTCGAGACGTGTCTCGAGACCTATGTTACATCCTCGGTTAAAGTTAAGTCACATCCTCGGTTAAGGTTAAGTTACATTTTTCCTCTTTCATTTATCTCGAATATATCATAAAATAATAAAACATATCATTTAATCATCATCGATCATTAAATTTTGACATCAAACTTTACATGCATGATGCATATTTTTCACTTGATCTATACTCTATATATTATACGAATCGCAATTTAAATGTTTTATGCGCGTTATCTGTTTAGCACGTTTATAATGTATGTTATTATTTTCGAAATCTCCTATGTTAGCGCGTAAAACATCGTAGAACATTCTGCCACAACGCAAATCGCCGAATCACGGCGAAACTTCAACTCTGGTACTCGATGTCCCGCCCTACGCGTTTTACGCGTTTACCGTCGGTTGATGATGATTCACGACGTTTTTACGGTGGTTAAAAAAAGGATTGCATAGATGATTCAAATAAGGTGGATTTATCATATATTATATTTTCAATTTTCCATATTCGATAAAATAGATAAATCAAATAATGATTTTATTCTGAAATTATCTATATTTAAGAATCTTCAATTATATTATTCATTTTTCGAAATGATGAATTTTTTGAAAAAACCTCATCACAAAGATTATAAATTTTCTGAAATATTAATGATCGTCGAATCATAATATTCATAATATTAATGCAAGACGATCTAAATAAAATACATTTTTCTTTCATTGATCCATAATTGTGAAAAAAGGATGAAATAATTGAGATTCGATTGAATTTTATAAACTTTAATATTTAAGATTTCATAATTAGAATTGAATTTATTTCATAAGATTCAATTTCATTTGATTTTCTTCAAAAAAATTTTTTATGATAAATTCAATCATTTTTCGAAAATCTCAAAATAATAATTTTTGATTCTCATTTCAAAAAAAAAAAATAATAATTATGAAAAAATATCGATTGAATATTTCAGAAATCTAATTGATCATATTTTTATATCATTGAAATTTTTTAAATAATTATTTGAAAAATATTATTAAATATTTAAGATTTTTCTAAAATTACAAAATATATGAAAATCTTTAATCAATTAAGATTTAATTGAATTGTGTCAAGAAGAAATAAATTTGAGATAATTCATTTTATTATTTAAGATTCATATTTTATATTAATCATATCTTCAATGTGAATTTTTCGAAATATATATCAATCATAAAAATCTTAAAAAAATCTTGATGGAATTATATGAAATGTATGATGATAAATAAAATTTTTAATTATTTATATAATAATTTTATCTATTATATTGTCTATAATTCATTCAGATTATTTCATCTCAATTATATTGAAATCTTATATTATTTTTGCAAATATTCAAATTTCCCATATTATCATATAAATTTCATCAATATAATATAAGATTTATATCAAAAATTAAAAAAAAAGATGAATTTAAACTTAAATCATTATGCATAAAATTTCTAAATTAAAATACTTCTAGAATCGAATGAATTCGATCAAATTCCGAAAGATTTAATCATTTTTTTTCATAGATAAAAAGTATTATTAATATAAATCAAAAATCATCAATTGTATTTCTATTTCCCAAAATAAGATAAAAAATCATTTTTCTTAATTATATGATCGAAATCTTTGATTCATAGAATAGATAAAAGAAGATTCCAAAATTATTTACATGAAGAAATTATGGAATCAAAGATTCCGATTTTCTGATATCTTATTCGATATATTTCTTCTGAAAAATTCAAGATTGAATTAAAGATTGAATATATTTGGTATCAATTTATTTTCATTTTATAAAACAAGATTTTTTTATAATAATATGAATTCCTTCATAAGATTCACATTAGATTTAAATAAATTCAAAAAATTTTCATGCATTATTTGATTATATTTCATGTTTAATATCAGATCTAAAATTTCTCAAAAATATTTGAATAAATGAAAAAAATATTATTAAATGTATATTCCAATAATAATCTTTATCTTCATTTCATAGAAAATCTATTTCAAATTTTGATCTAAGATTTAGAGTTCGATTTTATATGAATCTTATTTCAATTTAAATCAATATATAAGATGATATTTAAATAGAATAAAGAATATTCAAATCAATTATGATAAAAAATATGATATTTCGTAAAATCAAATCGGATTTTATCGATTTCAAATAAATAAATTCCAAAATTTAAATAAATGATTCTTTAATCATTAGAATTCTGATCAAAAATATTATTGATTGATCGAATATTTTAAATGAAATCATGATGATAATTAATTCTGAATTATCCGATGATTAAGAAGATCAAAGATATATTAGAAAAGATCTCTTTAATCCCATAAGAATCCAATAAAAATAAATTAGATAAAAAAAAAAATCGATACAGAATTATTAAATGAAAAAAATCATTGATTGAAATAAATAATCAAAATCCTTAAATACTAAAATTCCGAAAAGAAAAAAATGAATGAAAAAAATTTCGAAATTTATGAATAAAAATATTATGGATCCGATTATTATTATCATCATTTCTAAAAATAAAAATAAAAATAATGAAATTCAAAAAAGAAAAAAAAAAATGAAAAAAAGAAATCTCATAAGATCTCGAAGGTTGAGAATATTACAGAAAAAAATAGAAAAATATTGAAAAAATTCAATCTTTTTTGAAAAAAATATAATTTAAATTAAAAATTAAAAAAGAAATTCAAAAATACATGAAAACGAATATATTATATAATTATGATTAAATATTATGAAAATTTTAATTGATCTGATTAAATCATAACATTGATTTTAAATTAAAATTAATTTGGAAAAATAATTTTCATTTTTTTGAACACATATATTAAAGATAATTTCAATAAATTCTTAAATATTTTCAATTATAAAAAAGTAATGAAAAATTTTATTTATTCCGGAAATCAATCCCAAATAATTAGAATAGAATATAAAAAATATGCAATCATCCGGAAATGAAAACAAAGATTTTTAATGGATCTCATATCTCATCATAAAGAAAATATATCTAAATTTTTTAATCTAATCAGAAATCATGAGATTTTATTTCATTTATCGAATTAATATCATTATAATCTCAAATAATGAATTCATTATTGTTCGCATAAAATGAATTTTAATTCTTCATCTTTTATTTCATTATAATAATTGTATAAAAAATATGAGAATTTGAATACACAATTTGAGCACTACAAAAAATAATAATATGAATTTATTATTTAAATCGAATTTCTCAATATATCATTTGCATTTCTTTAATCTCATATCTTTTTATCAAATCCGATGATATCCGGAATGATCTTGATCTCTTTTCTCAATTTTTTGATATCTGTATCGAAATAATAAAAATTCTTTTTATTGAAGATTTCGAAAATTATGAGAAGAAAAATATCAATGAATTCAAATATTACAAAAAGAGTATTAAAGAATATAATGAATTGAATCTGATAAAAAACAAATTGAATTACATTGAATAAAATTTCGAACAAAAGAAAATATCATAAATATTTGAATTCCAAATTCTCTTATTATCATCAATATATTATAATTTGAATAATCTTGAAAAAAATTCTATTTTTAATATTCGAAATCTGATATGAGAAAATCCATCACAGATGATAAGATCAAAGATTTTTAATACTTTATTTCTTAATATAATATTTCTTTTCTCCAATAAATTATTTGATTTGATGATCGATTTTTATTATTTCAGATCTTATTGAATTCTTTTTATCTTAATTTTATGAATGATTTATTCGTAATGTCTTCATTCATCTTTCTTATCAAATTTTTATTTGATTTTATTTGATTTTATTTGAATTATATTAAAAAAAATTCTCTCTTAATAATAGAAAAAATATCAAGTATAGAATTTGGAAGGAGAGTATAGTATATTATAGTATTTAATAGCATTTTATAGCATCTTGCTGTATACTTATAGTTAAAGTCGTAATTAGCTGTACTTTTTAGTAGAAGAGTTATAGAAGGAGTCAGGTTTAGCAGCTAAATACCGTTAAATACTTAAATAAAGTTATAATTAGCTATACTTTATAGTAGAGTTATAAGAGGAGTCACGTTTAGCAGCTAAATACTACTAAATACTTAAAAATACCGGAAATACTAGAATAGCATGAATATAAAATTCTTAGCCACGAATTTTTTTCCTAATGCTAGGCCTTTACAAAAACTAAATTATAAGTTTAGTAAAATAAAGAGTCTAGAAAAGGACTCTAGTATTTAAGATAAACTTTTTTAAGAGTTATTATATAAACTTAAGCTAAGTTAAGGCCTATTAAAAAAGTAAAAAAGTAGAAAACACTATTCTATTTTATAATAGCTTAAAAAAGGCTAAGATTATAGCTACTATTTAGAGCATAATTTTAAAAAGACTTAAAATAATAGAAAATAAAAAAAAATCATGCTACCTAAATAATCTCTTAGTAAGAATAGTTATTAAGAAAATAAAAAATAATTAATATACTAAGTAAGTTAGACTAAAATAATTTAAGAAGTTCTTAAATAGGTTTAAATAACTATATTAATAAACAAGAGTATAAGAAAAGTTACTTATATACTAAAACAAAGTATATATATATTTTAAAATAAGGTTTTAAGTATTTTAAATATATTATAATATTATAAGTTACTAACTTACTAACGTAATGTTATACTAGTAATAAGCTGTTTAATTAATTAGGTAATATTAATTAGTTCTCTTATTTCTAAATTAGAGAGCTCATTAGACTTAGTAGAAGTTAATTAATTTAATAAAAATAAAAAAAAGTAATATAATAAGTTAAGATTTAATAGAATAGTATTAAACTATTTCACTTAAGATATAAATCTTAATTTTAGAGTAACTATAAAAAACTAAACTAAATAATAATAAAAAGAGAGCTCTTTTAAATACTTAATTTTTTATAACTATAAACTAATTAGCTTTTACTTAAACTTATTAGATAATAGTTACTACTTATTTATAATAATACTCTAGTATTTTTACTTAGTATTATTATATCACATGTGCCTAGACTTTGTGTTTTTTAGTTTATATAACTTTTTTTTTAAGCTTAGCGCTTCTCTTCTTAGTCAGTTTCTTCTTAATATAACTAAAACTTATTATAAAAAAGTTAATCTTTTTAACTCTATTTTTATCTTTTTTAACTATTTCTAGATACTTTGCTTTCTAATTAACTTTATTAGTATTATTATCTAATAGTTATATTTTACAGTCTTTAACATTTATCTCTTCTTTTAAGATATTATTATTTTAATAATTATTTTTTGCTTTCAGCTTCTGGTGGGTGTCCCGTGCGTTCTTAGTAAAATATTTTTAATAAAAGTCTTAAGTATAAAAGTAGTTTATTTTTAATATAGTTTTATAATTTTTTTTTCTAATTTACTCTAGTAAGCTTACTTATCTAATTCTAATAATACTTAAAATTAAGTTCTTAACTATCTATTCTTATTATCTTGCTAAATTAATTTATAACTATAATTATTTAATGCTAATGCTATATAAAAACTATTAAAAATAATACTACTACTATTTAGTAAACTTTTTTTCTAGTTATTATTCAGAATGTATTAGTTATAGTTTAAAGTATAATCTTATAGTAACTTAACTAAAGTTAAACTAAAATCTAACTACTTATTATTAGATTCTTTTTTAGATTTAGAAGACTAAAGAGTTTTTATTAGTAACTTAGGCTTATACTTAGCGCCTATATTATAAGTTAGCTTAAGTAAATTCTAAATACTATAAAATAGTAAATTATAAGATAAAGTCTATTAAAGAATTAGAAAAACTAGAAAGAGAGGAGAAGTTTTAGTAGAGAACTATACTATTATAATTCTTAGCTCCTTTAAATATAGCTATTTTCTTATTCTCTAATTTTAATTAGAATATGCTTTAGTTACTGTTTTTTTAAGAACAACCTATAATTAGCTTCTTTAGTAATACTAGTTAATTAGTTTTAAATTATTCTTTAAGTTTCTAACTAGCTCCCACGTATTGTCTTTAGGTCTGTAGTTTTTTTATTTAACTAAATACTTCTACTAACACCTAAACTATTAGTAGTCTGAAATCTATTAGACTTTATACTTAGTTATGTCTTTTTTAAGTTTAAGTCTTGTTTATAGTTTAGCATTCTATAGTGCTGATTCTAGCCTTAAAATATAAAAAACTAGGTAAATTCTTATATTCTTAGGTAGTTATAGTTTGTAATTTATAAATTCTATTTATTATTTAACCTTAAATAGTCCTAATTTAATATGATCTAGTTTTTTTTAATAGTTGTTTAGTTTCTAAATTTTTTTATAATAGGAAAATTTATTCCTCTTCTTAAAGATTAGTCTCTTAATCTTAGATTTATTCTTAGTTCGTTTACTAAAGTTACCTTTATAGGTAATCTTTTATATAATTTTCTAGTAAAGTTATTATAGTTCCTTAATCTTTATTCTTATAGATTCTAATATCTTATTTAATTTCCGTGGTTCTTAATAAGCTGTAGGCTTATAACTATAGTTTATATAGAATAGTAATTTCCCTATAGTTAATGACTTTACAGAGTTATATATAAACTTAGCTATTAATAATAAGTTAATCTAATTATCTTATTATTTATTAACATATATTCGTAAGTATTATTCTAATGTCTGATTTGTCTATTCTATTTATTTATTTATTTATTTATTTATAAGTGAAATGTTATTAAGAGATAATATTCTACCTCTAGCTTTCTAATAAACGTTTTCTAGAATATTAATATGAATAATTTGTCTCTGTTTATAATAAATTCTTATGGCAATCCATGTTATACTATTAATAGTCTAATAAGTATAATTACTAATTTATCTACTTTAATCTCTATATGCGTTGGTTTAAAGTATGTGTACTTTATAAATTAGTCTATAATAACTAGTATCATATCATACTATTAGCTTTAAAAGGTGGTTATTATTGGTATTTCTGTAATAAAGCTTATTATAACTAAGTCTTATAGTAGGTCTAGTAAAGAAATTAGTTATATAAATTTATATTTCTTATATCTTAATATTTTATTCTTTTTGTACTTAATACACTCTAAAAGAATAGCTCTAATCTTTTTCTATATTCCTAGAATCTAAAAGTGTCTGTTAACTCGTTCTATAGTTTTTTTAATTCCTTAATATCCATGTATTTTAGCTGAATAATAGTTTTTAATAAGTTTAGTCTATAATATTTCTAGTATAAAAATAGTTTCTATTTCGTGCTATTATAGTTATCTATTATTATATTCTCTAATTTATTTTTATTATGTGTTTTTAATGATGATTATTATTTTAATATTTATTTATAAACTTCCTAGGGATCCGTCTTGTTCTTATCTGAATATTATATTATAAATTTCTAGTATGTTTTTTATATAGTTTACTTATTAACTAAGTATATCAGCCACTATATTTTCTTTTCCTAATTTATAAAGTATTTAAAAGTTGAAGGTAGAAACTAGTTTCTATTACCTAACTTATTATTAATTTAACTTCTTAGTTATTGTAAACGCTATTAGATTTTTATGATTTAAATATATAATAATCTAATACTTAGCTCCTTTTAAGTAGTATTTCTATTTTTTAAATACTTAAACTATTATTAATAATTTCTTATCATGAATATCATAATTTAACTTGGTAGTTATAAGTTTATGAGATAAAAAGTCTACTAAATACTTATATTTATTATTCTATATTTATAACAGAATAGCTCTAGTAGCTCTATTTAATATATCTATATATATTTTTATTTAAAGTCATAAGTTAAATATCTTTAGTATTAGTAGTTATTAGAATATTTTTTTTAACTTCTTGAAAGCGTTTTTCTCGCGTTGTTCTCACTTAAATTATTAATCCTTTTTAAGTAATTCTATTAAGAGTAATATGATTTTCAAGTAATTCTTAATAAATTATCAGCAGAATCCTGTAAATCTAAGGAAAGAATAAACTTCTTTTATGTTTATTAGTATTAGCTAAGATAGTATATCTTTTATCTTATTAGAATTAACTGCTATTCTATCTTGAGATACTAAGTATTCTAAGAATTTAACTTCTATTCTATAGAATACACATTTCTCTGTTTAAATGTATAGCTTTTGTTTCTTAAGCTTTTATAATACTTTCTTAGTATACTTAACATATTCTTTTATTATTCTATTTATATATATAAGTATATTATTAAGATATGCAATTACAAATACGTCTAGATACTTTCTTAGTATATAGTTAATAATTATCTAGAATGTTGCTGGTGCATTGGTAAGTTCTATTAGCATAACTAGGTATTTAAATAATTTATATCTTATTTTAAATACTGTCATCCATTTGTGTTCTTTAGCTATTTATATTTAATAGTATTTATTCTTAATATTAAAGAGGCTAAACTATTTAGCTTCTCTAAGTCTATTTATAAGTTTTAATATTAGTAGTATAAAGTAATAATTCTTTACTATAGCTTTATTAAAATATCTATAATTAATATATAACTGTAATTTTCGGTTTTTTTTTTAGTATAAAAAGTATTAGTAAAGCTATTTTACTTTAGCTGGTTTATATATATCTTTTCTTTTAATTTTTCTATAAAAACTTTCATAATTCTCTTTGCTGGTGAACAGGTACTTGATATAATAGTTCTAGTTTCAAATCCGTTTCCTCCTAGAGCGTGAGTTTGTGGTCCTAGTCCTAATATTCTAGTAATTAGTCTTTAGCTTTTTTAAAGAACTATTCTTTAAATTTCTTTTAGTATTCTTTTAGTATAATAAATTTAGCGTCGTGAAGTATTATTTTCTTTATTTATATTATTACTTATTATTATTATCTATAGTATTTGTTTCTGTTACTTATAGTTTTTCTTTTCTAATTAATAATTAGGTTTTATTGTGCTAGCTAGTCCTATCTTAAGATAAAATTCTTACTACTTAGATTTACGATTTTAATATAACAGTTATTTTTATAACCTACTGCCTAAATAGTTATATTCTGTGTTTTAAGATTAATTAGACTTTTTTTAAATACTACTAGATTATTATCTACGCGTTTTACTTATATAGGTTTATCTAAAACTCTAGTTAGTATCTAGTATCTTTATATTTATTTATTTAATATAAATGTTTTACTAGTCCTACTATTTATAAGCACTAGTGTCTAGTTACTATTAATATATATATTTATATATAGCTTATTTTCGTGTTTCTTTTAGTTTAGTTATATGTATATAATTATTATATTTCTTTTAACCTTTAGTTAGTCCTTTAGTAGCTTAGTTATAGTTTACTAGTTTTCTAGTTTTTTATATATAGTTAACTCTTAAGTGGTAGTCGTTTTCTTAGTGTTTTTTTTTTAGGTTTATAGATAAAGTATTTCTAGAGTTAGCATGCTTTCTTATTTAGTATCTTATATATATTTTTAGCTTATTCTCTATAATCCTTACATTTCCATTCTAAGAAATATTCTTAATATGTAAGTTTTCTATATGATTCTGTAGCTAACTATTTCTTTTAATAGTATTTAGTTTAGTATAATTAGTATCCTAGCTAGTATTTATCCCATAACAGCTATTTATATTTATTTGAGTTTAAATTCTATAATTTATCTTCTAAGTCCATATAGACTAGTTCTTGTTATAAGTTAAGTTTTTTTTATTTATAAGTTATTATAATACTTTCTTTATCCTTAGTTCTTTAATACGTACGGCGTGTTTATTCTATTTATAATCTATTTCTATATAATCTAATACTATATATATCTAGTATTTTTTCTTTATTACTTTATTTACAGCGTCGTCGTCTTATACCTATAAAATTAATAGAAAGATTATTTCTTCTTTTTTATTTTAATTTTATTCTAGCTTTAGATGTCTGACGGAATAATAATAAGTTATATAGCTTATAACTAGTATAGATTCTTATTTATAGATCTTATTTATCTACGTGGTTAATACTTATTTACTTAGTTTTTTATATTATTTATTTTCTACTACTTATAATACTTATTAGTATTTATATATTCCATCTCTTAAGGTAATTTTCTAGTGTTTAGTAACATAATATTTCTCTAAATAGTATTTTAATTTATATATCTAATAGTATCTCTAGCGTATTTATTATATAATTATTATAGATATTAGCTCTTTATCTTTTTCTATCTCTTAATTCTTTATCTAAATTTTTAATTTTTCTTATAGAAGAGTCCTTCTTCCTGTTTTATAATCTTATAGAACTTTTATATTTCCTTTTTAGTTTCTATATTATGTTATTAAGTTACTGCTCTGTATATTATAATAATTATATTATTAGATTATTTTACTAAATAATTTTTAACTTATTAATATAGGACCTTATATTCCTGTCTGAGATGTATATAATTTCCGTATATCTAATATTATTCCTTCTAGATTCTTTTTATAATTATTTCTTTTATTACTATATTTTATACTTATTTTACTTAGATTATAGCTATTTTAATTTCTTTTAGTGTTTTAATTTAGACATAAGCTTTCTTAACATCTACTTATTATTATTTATAGTTTTTAATAAAATGTTTCTGTTTTTTATATTCTAAGTAAGCCTTACGTGTATAGTGTTTTATTTATTTCTTAATATATTTCCCTTACTATTTACTAATAAATATTTACTTAATATTAATATTTATTTTATTATAAGTTTAGTTGTTTTTTCTATTTTTTTTAAGTATATAGATTACTAATCTTCTATATACCTTTTTCTCTTACTCTTATTAGTACTAGTAATTATTAATAGTTACTATTTATTTAATAATTTTAAGTAATATGCTTAGCTATTTTTCTTTAGAGATTTTATCCTTAATCCTATCTTTCAATTCTTTATAGTATATTATAATTAATAGTTAGTCTATTTAATTAAGTCGTGATTGGATTTACTTAAACTCTATTATATAATTAGCTACTAATATGCGTTGCTTAAGTTATTAAAGCTTTTAAATTACTTCTATTTTTTTATTAATTTCTCTAAAGACTATAATTATCTCTTATTTAAAGCATTCATACGTTTTAAAAGCTTTTTATATATTATTATTATAGTTTATAAGTTCTACTACCCTTAAGTTAGGGTCTCTGTTGGCTAGATAGTTCTTTACTAGAGATTTAAACTATTTTATAGCTCTTCCTATTATATTTATACCGGCTACTAGAATTTAATCTTAGTTAGTTATAAATAATACTTAATTAAATTAATAGTAGAGGTTTATTACTACTATAAATATCTTAAGTTTATCCTAATTACTATTAAATTTTATAAGAGGTTATATCTTTACTATCTCTCTCTTTTAATCTATTTTAATTTATTACTATAAGTTTATTAGGGCATCACGTAGTTCTATAATAGCTATTTTTTATTTCTAAATAATTTATTAAGTATTCTTAGTTCCTCCTAATATACTTTTAGTTATAAATAATGATTCTACTATAACTTCTTCTTTACTACTGTTTTCTTCTAATAAATAGAGTTTTTATTCATCCTTATAATAGGTCATTATAAACTTTATTTAGATAATATAGTGTTAAAATCTATTTAACAGCTTCTTTTACTTTTTTAAGATAGATAATTATAATATTATAAGTTACTAACTTACTAACGTAATATTATACTAGTAATAAGCTGTTTAACTAATTAGATAACGTTAATTAGTTCTCTTACTTCTAGATCAGAGAGCTTGTTAGACTTAGTAGAAGTTAATTAACTTAGTAAAAATAGAAAAAAGTAATATAATAAGTTAAGATTTAATAGAATAGTATTAAACTATTTCACTTAAAGTATGAATCTTAATTTTAGAGTAACTATAAAA
Organism: Zopfia rhizophila CBS 207.26; assembly: GCA_010093925.1. Classification (NCBI taxonomy): domain Eukaryota; kingdom Fungi; phylum Ascomycota; class Dothideomycetes; family Zopfiaceae; genus Zopfia; species Zopfia rhizophila. Next base: position 929,491 of record ML994633.1, read on the forward strand.
AACTAAACTAAATAATAACAGAGAGACAGCTCTCTTAAATACTTAATTTCTTATAGCTATAAACTAATTAACCTTTATTTAAACTTATTAGATAATAGTTACTACTTATTTATAATAATATTCTAGCACTCTTACTTAGTATTATTATATTATGTGTGCTTAGACTTTATGTCTTTTAGCTTATATAACTTTCTCTTTAAGCCTAGTGTTTTTCTTCTTAGTTAGTTGCTTTCTAGTATAACTAAAGCTTATTATAAAAGAGTTAATCTTCTTAACTCTATTCTTATCTTTTTTAACTATTTCTAGATACTTTGCTTCTAATTAACTTTATTAGTGCTATTATCTAATAGTTATGTTTTATAGTCTTTAATATATAATAACTTTTTAGCAAAACACTTTAACTTTAGTAAGACTTTAAACTTAGTTTAATAAAAGTTTTATTAACTAAATATATATTAATATATAAAAGACTATATTTTTACTTACTAAGCTTATATAAAAGTAAAGTCTATAAAATATATATATTATAAGTAATTATAGTCCTTACTAATTTTTAAAGGAATTTAGTAAAAAATTTTAATAAATTTAATTACAGAACTCTTACTAAGCAAGTTAAATAAAAGAGTTTATAATAATATTCTTATAATAATAAATTATTTCTTTAAAATAGTTTATTATATACTAATTTAAACTAATTTAAAGGCTATAGAACTAGTAGATATTTTTTTATAAAAAGTTATTTAACTCCACAGTTTACTATTATTAATAGTATTAAACTAAAAAAGTATATTTACTTTTATTTATTAGAGTATTTTTACGTAGTTTTTAGAGACAAAGCACTTTCTATTAACTATATTTTATTTTTAAATAAATAAGTAAACTAAGTACTAAAACTAAACGCTAAAGTAGTATTTCTATATTTATTATAACTATAAGTAAGATAACTAGACTAAACTACTTTTATAAGTAGAATATATATATAATAATATGGTATATAAGTTTATAAAAATAAACTTATTTTAAGCTATATATAAAGAAGACTTGCCTATAGTAATAATGTCTAAGGAAATAATACTAGCTAAAAAATTACCTTAAGTACTAAATAATACTTTTAAATTATACTAGATTTATATAAAACTAGCTAAGTAATTATAAAGAGTCTAAAAATATTAATAAAAATAGTATAATAAAAAGCACAGGCCTATTTAATTTAATATTAGAAATAAAATAATACTAAATACTTAAAATATTATAATCTTTTATTTAAAAAAAAGCTTAATAATAAATAGTTTAGACTCTATAGAATTATCTAAATTCATAAATCTTAAGTTTATAAGCTAAATTTTTTATAAGATTTTTAAACCTATTTAGTTTTTTATATAAGCTTACTAGAATTTTATTTTATAAAAAAATTTTTACTAAAACTATAATTTATACTAAAACGTATTATAACCTAAAAGAGACTAAATATATAGGAGGTTAACTATATAGTAAAAGAAATAAAAAAAATTCTAGCTGTATAAAATACATTAGAAAAGCGTTAAAAAAGAAAATAATTAATAGCTATTTATAAATTTTTTTTAAAAAAGCTATAAAGGCTTTTAAAACTAAATTAAACTTAAATAGTTAAAAATAACCTTTTAAAAAGAAGAGTAGTATAAAGAAAGTTAGCTTAGCTATATAAAAAAAATACTACTTTAAAATATCTAAAATAATATAATAATAACTTAGTTTAAACTAAATTACTTTAGAAGAATTCTAATAACTAAGTTTAATATAAAAAAAATATAGAGTAACTTAAATTAATATAATTAAGATTTAGTTACTATAATTAATAAGTATTTAGTTCTAACTAATATAGCTAACTAAACTCTATACTAAAAATATCTAAAAAGACTTTTATTAGAGCTAAACTAGTTTAAAAAGATACAAACTATACTCTATAATACTTGAAAATTTAAGGAAAACTATATTAACTTAAAACTTTTTATAATTACTTTAAATTTACTTTTTAAATAAACTAGAAAACTAAAAAAGCTTACTAGGCTTTTTTAGAGCCAAAGAAAGAGCTACTAGAATATAAGAAATTATATTTCTTTTTAAAATTCTTTAGACTCTTTATCTTACTTAAGAAAGTCTTACTAGTAACTAAATTAAGTATTTTTAAGAGACTATTCTTAACATTAAATATACTAGACTTAATTTAAGAATATTTAAATTAATTAAAAGTAGTTAGAAAAAACTTAGAAAAAACTTACTTTTTTTAAAAAAAAAAGACTAAATTAGTTATGGGCTAGCTAAACTAATATTTAATAGCTATATATATTTTCTACTTACTTTCTTTAAGGCTTAAAATACTAGTATTATTAAAAAATAGCTTACTAAAGTAAAGTAAGGTTAGTATATTATTAATATACTTATTTTTAATTTTATTATTATAAATTAACCTTAGTAGCTCTAAACTAGCATAAAAAAATAAACTTATATTTAAGCTATTAAGAGATCTTCTTTTAAGTATAAAAAAATTTATTACTTATTATTTTTATTTAAGCTAAAGGTATTAAAAGTAAGCTAATTAATACTATTATAATTAAATAAAAGTATTATAGCTTTAATTAAGTTACTATTTATACTTTCTAGTAGCTATTAAATTAGTATTTTTAAGTTTAAAATAGTTTAGATTACTTATCTAATAATAATTTTAGCCCTTATTATAGTACTTAATATAGTAGTAAATTAAATTTTTATTTTTATATATAACTAAGCCTTTATTAACATAGCTTAGTTTTAAAAAAAGCTAATAATTTTATTTTAAAGAAAAATAGTATAAAATTAAATTAAATTATTTACTTAAGTTAATAACGCCCACAAAGTTACAAAAATAGGTTAAGTAAAAATTAATATTATTAGTTATACTTAATTTAGTTTACTTAAGTTTAGTTAAAAATATTATGTTTTAAGCTTTACTAAATATAGCTTAAGAATTTTAGATTATACTAAAAGGGTCTAAAATAGCTATTTAAAATTACTTTAAACTAGTTTTAAAATAATAAAGTAAAAAAACATAAGCTAATATTATTAAGAAATATTAAGCATTAATTTATTTAAAAGAAAATTAAAAAAATTTGTTAGATTTAAAACGTTTTAAGCTATGCTTAGTAGAAAGTTATTTAAAAAATTAAATTTAAAAAAAGCTAAAATAAAATAAAGTAAAAAAAATTTAAAAAAATTAAGCTTTTATATTAGTTAAGTAAAAGATGATAATATTTTAGTTAATAAATTTAGGCTAATATACTACTTTCTTATTATTTACTTTTACTAGATTTTTTTTATTTATTTGTTTTTACTTTAATGTATAAGGTTGTGCTTTTAAAAAAAAAGAAACTTTATTATAATAAAATAAAATCTTTTTAATTACTTAAAGTAGATTTAAAGCTAATTAAACTAACATAAACTACATTAGCCTAATTTTGTATTTATTATTATATTCTAGTAGTTATTACTGTAGGACTATATAGTGCTTTTAGATTTTTTTAGTTAAAAATTATAAAAGTATTATTCTATATTACTTAAGTACTTTTATTATTTGACTATACTAGAAATTTCTTAATTAGGAACCCTAACTTTAGTTTAGCCTAAATTAGTAGAAAATAGAAAAAACTATAAAAAAAAGAAATAATTCTCTTTTAAAAAAAAGTAGAAAATTATACTATAAATAAATTACTTTAGTTTATTTTTAAATTATTTTTTCTACTTACTTTTGTAATATTTATTTAGTAAGTATTTTAATTCTACTTTTCTTAAATTATCTTAAACTCTACTATTTTTAGCTAGTAATTTAGTTTATTAAATAACCTCTTTTTTTTTACATTACTATAATACTAGCTTATATAAAAGTATACTTACTAAAAACTATATCTAACTACTACTAATAAAGTTAAAGTAAAGGTAAAAGTAGTAGTAGTAATAAAAATAGCTTACTTAATATTTATTAAAGTACTTTAAGCTAGAATACTAAATTACTAGTAATAAGTAAATATAGCTAAAGAAAACTATAAAGTTTACTACTTAAGTAGCTAGTTAATTAATTTTTATAACTTTTTTATTTTCTATTTATTTTATATATTTAAAGTTTAAAAATAGTTTATAAGCAGTAGTATAGTCTAATAAAAAATTAACAGCTAATTAAGTACTACCTTAGTATTTAGATATTTTTTAACTTTTTATATAAAAATAGTATATACTTTATACTAGAATATAAAGTAATTTTAATATAAAATAACTAAAAGATTATTACTATAAAGCTATTAAGTTTTAAAATATAACTTTCTAAAAATAGAAAAGTAAATTTATAAAACTAGTGGTAATAAAATTATTAACTTAACTACTTTATAAGTTAAAGTAACTTTTTTAAGTATTTAACTATAACTAAATTATAGAAAATAGTTTATTTAGTAGTATAATACTTACATACTAAATTTTAAAGTAGCTTATTTAAAGTAAATTACTAGTTACAGTTTTTATAAACTTTTATAATAATAAGTTAAAATAGTAGCTAATTATCTACTTTTAGTTTTATTTATTAGTATGTTAAATCTACTTTTTACTAATTTTTTTTAATTTTACTAACTTTAAATTAATACTTTAGCTAGTATACATTTTTTTATAATAAAATATTTATATACAACAATACTTTAGTTACTTAATTTTATTATAAGTTATAGAAAAAGGCTACTATAAAGTTACTTATACTACTTTTAATAAAATAAATATTATACTAAATTAATTACTAGCTAAAGTATAAAAAAAATCTTTACTAAAGATTTAATAATAAAATAAATAAAAAACTAAGCTACTAAGTATATAAATAAGTAGCTTTTTATAATATAAAGCACTAATTATTTTTAGCTAGTTATACTAGTTTTGTTTACTAACTTAAGTAGTAAAAATAAGTAGTATATAATATATAGACCTTTTATTTTTAAACTTAAAAGTAAAAAAAATCTAATATTTTAGTAATATAGTAATTACTACTATAAGTAAGTATATAGTAGCTTAAAAAAATATTTACTAAAATATATAAGTAATACTTTATAAATAATATAGTACTTTATATTTATAGCTTATAATATATATACTTAATTTTTTTATATACTTATTTAAAAAGGAATTTTTTTATTTATAAACTATTTTTAGTTTTACTAAGTATTTTTTTACTAGAAAAATTTAATATATTTCTAAATAACATTTTTATAAAAAAACAAACAACTATTTATTTCTAAAACTTTTTACTTTTAATAAAAGTTAGTAATAGTAATAATATAATAGTAATATAAGTACTAAGTAAAATATATTTAATTTTATAATATATTACTACTTATTTTATAAAATTCAGTTTTTAATAGTTAGTTAGTAACTTTTTTTATTAAAAATAATAATAGGTTTTTTTTTAATTATAGTATTACTATTTTAGTACTACTTTTATATACAAAATTACAAAACTAATTAACTAAGTTAAGTAAATATAGTATAAAGTTTAGTAAAGTATAGTAATAATAGTATTACTTATAAGTTAACTTTATATTATACTATTAGTTTTAACTAAAAAAAGGTTTTACTTAATTAAAGTAAAAAAGTATTAGCTTTTTCATATATATATTTTTAAATAAACTATAGTAGTAGTAAAAGTAGTAGTAATAAAAATAGTAGTAATAAAAATAGTAGTAATAAAAATAGTAGTAATAAAAATAGTAGTATAGTAAAAAAATCTACTATATTAATTAGAAATAGGGTTTAGTTAGTCTAAAAGAGTCTTATATAAAAAAAAGAAGTAAGTAAATTTCATTTAAAATTTATCTAATTTATTTAACCTATTTAATACCATTTATTTAATTTTTGTTAATGAAATAGTTTAATTAACTATTTTATTCTATCTATTTATATTAAGTATAATTATTAGAGTAATATAATACTTACTTTACTCTACTACAGTAGTAGTATAATATAAAAAAATATATTATAGTATATAGTAGCTATTTAATATAAATAATTAAACTCAAAATTAGTAAACTAATTATATTAAAATATAAAATATAGTATGTAAGTAAAAAAAGCAAAAAAGTATAAGCTAATAGTAAATTAAAAAGTAAAAGTATAAAAATAGTTAGTAAGTAACTTAATAAGTAAAGTTAATATTTTAGTATATTTATAGTATAGTACTAAAAGCAAACATAAACATTTTATAATATAAATAAAAATTAGTAGTAGTTTTAGTATAGTACTTATTTTAATAATAACTTAACTATACTTTAAATACTAATATTTTAGTATTTAAATATATTAATAAATTAAACTAAAAGTGCATGTAATTATCTTATATATAAAATAACTTTTTTACTTTTTATAACTTTCTATTTTTTTAGTAATTACTTTCTAAACTCTTATAAGTAATAAATGTAATATTATTTACTATAAAGTAAAGTATTTATATATAAATAACTAAAGTTAAAAAATTTTAACAGCTAAAGAAAAGTTTATAAAAAAAATTATTTATAACTATATAATTAAGGCTTTTTTTTTATATATATTTTTATAATAAAATAAAACAAAAAAGTAGTACTTAAAAAGTATTAAATAAAAATTTTAAAACATTAAGCTAAAATATAATTTTTAAAATAAAAAAAAGCTTAAAAAAAGTAATTAACTTTACATAAAATTAGAAAACACAATAGATAAAATTTTTGGGTATATATTTATAATAAAGTAGAAATAAAAAGTTTATAAAATACTAATAAAAAATAAATTATTCTTAATAATTTAAAAAAAATTTTAACTTTTAGTACATAAATAATATAGTTATGTATAACTTTTTACACTATTACTATATTAAATTTTATTTATAAAATAAGTCTACTATTTTAAGTATAAGTAAAATATATTAATTATTATTTTAAAAACTTTATTTATATATTTTAGCTTTATATTTTTACGTATTTTTTATTTAGTTTACTTTTAAAAACTACTTAATATATATATTTTTTAAGCTTACTGTTACGGATGGTAACAGAAAGGTAACTATATCTAAAGAGCTAAAGAAACTAGTAATAACAGCTAATAAAGCTCTAAAATAAAAACGTATATTTAAGCTTAAAAGGAAGAATTATAAATAGATATAAAATATACTAGAATAAGCTAAAGTAAGAGCTAAGAAGTAAGGACAGAAATATAAAACTATGCTAGTAAATTAAAAGCAGCTATCCACGTGATCAGGTAAAACTTAGTAGCTAGAAATATTAGAAAATACTAGAAGCTCTAACATCTCTAATAGCCTCTAACAGTATCTAATATACTAAATAATAGTATAGAATATACGCATAGAGGATTTATTATAAGTATAAGGCATTAAACAGCTCACGGTTACTTTTAATTCTTTATAGTTACTCTAAAATTAAAATTCATACCTTAAGTGATATAGTTTAATACTATTTTGTTAAACCTTAACTTATTATATTATTTCCTTCTTACTCTTTACTAAGTTAACTAACTTCTACTAAGTCTAATAAGCTATTTAATCCGGAAGTAAGGGAACTACTAAGTGTTATATAAATAGTTAAATAGCTTATTACTAGTATAATTTACGTTAGTAAGTTAGTAACTTATAATATTATAACTACCATCTCAAAAAAGTAAGAAAGACTGTTGGATAGGATTCTAATAACTAATTATTAAACATTTATAATAACCTACTATAAAAGAGAGTAAGAACTTTACTCGTTCTTAGAAAATAGTAGTAAAGAAAAAGTTATGGTAGGATCTTTATTTATAACTAAAAGTATATCTAGAGAATAGAAGAGTATATAATAAGTTATTTAAGAATAAAAAGCAGCTATTATAGAGTTACGTAACACTTTAGTAAACCTATAATAATAGATTAAAGCTAAATAATAAGCTATAGTAGTCTAGAAAGGAGGAACGGTAAAGATATAACCTCCTAAGAAGTTTAACAGTAATTAAAATAAACTTAAGACTTTTATAGCAATAATAGACCTCTATTATTAGTTTAATTAGAAGTTATTTCTAACTGACTAGGATTAGATTCTGGTAGCTAGTATAAATATAATAGGTAAAGCTATATAATAGTTTAAATTACTAATAAGAAATTATCTCACTAACAGAGACCCTAACTTAAGAGTGGTAGAGTTAACTAACTATAATAATAACATATAATAAGCCTTTAGAAATTATGAATGCTTTAAGCAAGAAATAATTATTATTTTTAAGAAAATTAATAAAGAAATAGAGGTAATTTAAAAGCTTTAATAACTTAAGTAACATACGTTAGTAGCTAATTACATAGTAGAGTTTAAGTAAATTTAATCACGACTTAACTAGGCAGACTAACTACTAGTTATAATATACTATAAAGGACTAAAAGACAGAATTAAGGATAAAATCTCTAGAGAAAAATAGCTAAGCATTTTATTAAAAATCATTAAACAAGTAGTAACTATTAATAACTATTAGTACTAATAAGAACAAAAGAAAAAGACATAAGGGAGATTAGTAATTTATATACCTAAAAGAAATAGAGAAGATAACTAAACCTATAATCTAATAGACATTAATATTAAGAAAACATCTATTAGAAATAGGTAAGGAAAGTGAGCTAGAGAATAAATAAAATACTATACACATAAAGCCTACTTAAGATACAGAAAACAGAAACACTTTATTAAAGATTATAAATAATAATAATTAGAGGCTAAAAAAGCTTACGTTTAGACTAAAGCGCCTAAGGAAATTAAGATTACCATAATCCAAGTAAAACAAGTAAGAGATATTATAATAAAAGAAATAATTATAAGAAGAATTTAAAAAGAATAATGTTAAATCTATAGGAGCTATATATATCTCAAGTAAGAATATAAAATTCCGTATTAATAAGTTAAGAATTATCTAATAGAATAACCTAGTAATATAATTGCTATAATATAAGAAGCAGCAATTCAACAATATAACACGAAAACTAAGAAAGAAATATAAAAGTTTTATAAGATTATAAAACGAGAAGGTGGACTATTTTATAAAAAAAATTAGAAATTCAGACAAAGAAAAAATTAAGAGACTATAGAGAGTAAGAAACTTATGTTTATAATAATTATACAGTATATATACTAAGAACATTATTAAATATATAGATTAGAATATTACTAAGAAAAATACTATATTACTAAACACTAGAAAGTTACCTTAAGAGATGGAATATATAAATGCTAATAAACACTATAGTTAGTAGAAAATAGATAGTATAAAGAGCTAAGTAAACAAGAATTAGCCATATAAATAAATAAGATATATTAATAAATATTTATACTAGTTATAATTAATATAACATACTATCACCCTGTCGGACACCCAGAAGTGGGATAGAATTAGAATAAAAAGAAAGAAAAAAATCGTTTACTAATATTATAAATACAGGATGATAATATAGTAAATAGAATAATAAAAACAAAATACTAGATATGTGTAGCTTTTAACTATATGGGAAAGAACTATAAATAGAATAAACACACCATACGTGTTAAAGGACTAAAGATAAGAAAAGTATTATAATAACTAGTAAACAAAAAAGAACTTAACCTGTAATAAGAACTGGTTTATAGAGATTCAGAAAATAAATTACAGGACCCAAACTCAGATAAATATAAATAACTATTATAGAATAAGTACTAGATAGGATACTAATAACACTAGGCTAAATCCTATTAAAAAAAATAGTTAGGTACAAACTCACATAAATAACTTACATATTAAGAATGTTTCTTAAAATAGAACTGTCAAGATTATAGAGAATAAGCTAGAAAAATACACGAAATACTTAATAAGAAAGTATGTTAACTTTAGAGATGTCTAATCCACAGACCTAAAAAGAAAACACTAAAGAAGTAACTACTACTTAAGAGTTAACTATAGATAAAAAACTAAAAAGCCAGTAGACTATAACTAAGCTACTAAAGGGCTAAAAACTAAAGGTTAGAAACAATATATTAATTATATACATATAACTAAACCAGAGGAAATACGAAAACAAGCTATATATAAATACATATATTAATAATAATTAAACACTAGTGCTTATAGATAGTAGGGCTAGCAAGACACTTATATTAAATAAATAAATATAAAGATACTAGATACTAATTAAAGTTTTAGATAAACCTGTATAAGTAAGACGCATAAATAATAATCCAACAGTATTCAGAAAAAATCTAATTAATCTTAAAATAAGAAATATAACTATTAAGGTAGTAGGTTACACAGATAACTGTTATATTAAAATCATAAATTTAGATAATAAGAATTTTATCTTAGGATAGGACTAGCTAGCATGATGGAACTTAACTATTAATTAGAAAAAAAAAACCATAGGAATTAGAAACAACTACTATAGATAGTAATAAATAAAAGCTATAATATAGATAAAGAAAGTAATACTTCATGATACTACGTTTATTATGCTAGAAGAATATTAGGAAGAATTTAAAAAATAGTTCTTTAAAGAAGCTAAAGACTAGCTATTAGAATACTAGAACTAAGATCACAAAATCACGCTTAAGAAAGAAATAGATTTGAAACTAGAACTATTATATCAAGTACCCATACACTAACAAGAAGAGTTACGGAAATTCTTATAGAAGAATTAATAAAAGAGATATATATAAACTAGTTAAAGTAAGATAGCATCACTAATACTCTTTATACTAAAAAAGAATAGAAAACTAAGGCTATATATTAATTACAGATATCTTAATGAAGCTACTGTAAAGAATTATTACCCTATACCACTAATATTAAAACTTATAGATAAATTTAGAGGAGCTAAATAGTTTAGCCTCTTTAATATTAAAAATAAATACTATTAAATATAAATAACTAAAGAACACGAATGGATAACAGCATTTAAAATAAGATATGAATTATTTAAATACTTAGTTATGCTAATAGGACTCACCAATGCACCAGCAACATTCTAGGCAATTATTAACTATATATTAAGGGAATATCTAGATGTATTTATAATAGCATATTTTAATAACGTGCTTGTATATATAAACGGGACGCTAAAAGAATATATTAAGTATACTAAAATAGTATTACGAAAACTTAAAAAATATAAGCTATATATTTAAATAGAGAAATGTATATTTTATAGGACTAAAGTTAAATTCTTAGAATACCTAGTATCCTAAGATAAAATAGTAGTTAACTTAGATAAAGTAAAAGATATACTATCCTAGCCTACACTAATAAATATAAAAAAAGTTTATTCTTTTCTTGGATTTATGGGTTTCTGTAGATAATTTATTAAAGACTACTTAAAAATAACGTCACTTTTAATAGAGTTGCTTAAAAAAGATTAATAATTTAAATAGAAACAACACAAGAAAAATGCTTTTATAATATTAAAAGAAATGTTTTAATAACCACTAATATTAAAAATATTTAATCTATAACTTTAGATGGAAATACATGTGGATATATTAGACAGAGCTATAAAAGCTATTTTACTATAAGTACAGAATAATAAGCATAAATATTTAGTAGATTTTCTATCTTATAAGTTTATAACTACTAAGGTAAACTATAATATCTATAATAAAAAACTATTAGTAATAGTTTAAGTATTTAAAAAATAGAGATATTACTTAGAAAGAGCTAAGCATTAGATTATTATATATTTAAATCACAAAAATCTAACAGCATTTATAATAACTAAGAAGTTAAATTAATAATAAGTTAGATAGTAGGAATTAGTTTCTACTTTTAACTTTTAAATACTTTATAAATTAGTAAAAGAAAATATAGCGGCTAATACACTTAATTAATAAACAGACTACATAAAGAATATACTAGAGATTTATAATATAATACTTAAATAAAGACCAGATAGATCTCTAGGAAGCTTATAAATAAATATCAAGACTATAGTTATTATTAAAAATATATAGTAAAAATAAATTAGAGAATACAACCATAGACGACTATAATAGTATAAAATAGGAACTATTTTTATACTAGAAGTATTACAGACTAAACTTATTAAAGACTAACATTTAGCTAAGATGTATAAATATTAAGGAATTAAGAAAACCATAGAACGGATTAACAGGCATTTTTAGATCCCAGAAATATAAAAAAAGGTTAGAACTATTCTTTTAGAATATATCAAATGCAGAAAGAATAAGGCATTAAGATATAAGAAATATAAACTTATATAACTAATTCCTTTACCAGACCTACTATAGGAATCAGTTATAATAGACTTTATTACTAGAATACTAATAATAACCACCTTCAGAGGCTAATGGTATGATATGATATTAGTTATAATAAATTAACTTATAAAATATACATACTTTAAACCTATATATATAGAGGTTAAAGTAGATAAATTAGTAACTATACTTATTAGATTACTAATAGCATGACATAAATTACCACGAGAATTTATTATAGACAGAGATAAATTATTCACGTTAATATTTTAGAAGATGTTTATAAAGAAGCTAGGGGCTAAACATCACCTCTTAATAGCATTTTATTTATAAATAGATAGATAAATAAAATGGATAAATCAGACACTAGAACAGTACCTATAAATGTATATTAATAAGTAGTAAGATAATTAGATTAACTTACTACTAATAGTTAAGTTTATATATAACTCTGTAAAGTTATTAATAATAGGAAAATTACTATTCCTTATAAATTACAGTTATAAGCCTACGGCTTATCGAGAACCATAGATTCTAAATAAGATATTAGAATTAATAAGGATAAAGATTAATAAGTTATAATAACTTTACTAAAAAATAGTAGAAAAAATTATTTAGAAAGAAGTTCTCAGCAAATAGCAGAAAGATAAATCTAAAGTTAAAAAACTAATTTTTAAAGAGGGGGATAAGGTTTTCCTATTATAAAAAAATTTAGATATAAAACAACTATTAAAAAAACTAGATCACGTTAAATTAGGACTATTTAAGGTTAAAAGATAAATAGAATCTATAAATTATAAACTATAACTACCTAAGGATATAAGGATTTACTTAGTTTTTCATATTTCAAAATTAGAACCAGCACTACAGGATGCTAAACTATAGATAAAACTTAAACTTAAAGAAAACACTACTAAGTACGAAGTTTAATAAATTTTGGACTATTAGTAGTTTAGACGTTAGTAGAAATATTTAGTTAGATAAAAAAATTACAGACCTAAGGATAATATATAAGAACTAATTAAGAACCTAAGAAATAATTTAGAGCTAATTAACTAGTATTATTAGATAAACTAATAAGGATTATATCCTACAGAAAGGACGACTACAGCGCGTTCTAATTTAAACTAAAGAAAAAAGAAAATAAAGCAAGTTAGAAAGAAGCCGACACTGTAGGTTATAGTGTATAAGTTTCTTAACCCTAAGAATAAATTTCTACCTCCTTAAAAGCTTGAACTTTATAAATTAAGGCTATTTTTTAATTAAATATCTCTTTCTCTTTAGAATTAACTTTTATAAGTTCGTGATGAAGCTAAAGGGTATGAGAATAAGCTTCTAGAGTATCCTCTTCAGTTTTTTTAAGCTAACAACAAAGTTTTTTCTTATTATAATTAAGATAATTCTATTCCGGCTGCGAGATAATTAGATTACATTTTATATTACAATTATTACAAGCTAAATAATAACCGGAACTTAAATTTATAAGGTAATTATTATTTTAATAGAAACAATTTAAGCAAAGCGTCAGCATGTGATAGAGTTTATTATAAATCTAAGAAACTAAATAATAAGCACGTATTAGAGACGACTTAAAACATGTTATTATTAAAAAACTAGGTAGAAAAAAAAGGAAGTTAAGGGTCTTATAATTTAAAACACTAAGTAAAAGACCTACTACTTTTATACTACTTATAAAAAGAAAAAACTATCTTCTAAAATAAAGACTTAGAAGAGAGAGATAATGTTACGGATAGTAATAAAAAAACAACTATATTTAAAGAGCTAAAGGAACTAGCAATAATAGCTAATAAAGCTCTAAAATAGAAACATATATTTAAGCTTAAAAGGAAGAATTATAAGTAGATATAAGATATACTAGCATAAGCTAAGGCAAGAGCTAAGAAGCGAGAATAGAAATATAAAACTATACTAGTAGATTAGAAGCGGCCATCCACGTGATCAGGTAAGATTTAGTAGCTAAAGATATTAGAAGATACTAGAAGCTCTAATATCTCTAACAGCTTCTAATAGTATCTAATATACTAAACAATAGTATAGAATATACGCACGGAGGATTTACTATAAGTATAAGACATTAAACAGCTTATAGTTACTTTTAATTTTTTATAGTTACTCTAAAATTAAAATTTACACCTTAAGTAATATAGTTTAATACTATTCTGTTAAATCTTAACTTATTATATTATTTTCTTCTTATTCTTTACTAAGTTAACTAACTTCTACTAAGTTTAATAAGCTATTTAATCTAGAAGTAAGGGAACTACTAAGTATTATATAAGCAGTTAAACAGCTTATTACTAGTATAATTTACGTTAATAAGTTAGTAACTTATAATACTTACTATATAAATAACTTCTTTTTAAAAATATATTATATAATTTATAACTTGTACTTATACTTTACTACTTACTACTATTAATTTTTTTTTATTTAAGTTACTTTATTTTCTAACTTTTTGTATATATAAAGTAGTAAAAGTACTAAAAAAATTTAAAAAAAGTATAATATAAAAAGTAATATTTTTAGTATATATAGTATTATTTTTAATAATATAGTTAATATAGTAGTAGTTTATATTTCGGTTTTTAAAGTTTCTATAACTATAGTAAAAAAAACTAGTTAAAAAGTAAATTAAAAGTATAAATAAAGTAAAAAGAATTATATAGTTAAATAAAATAAAATCTGTATATAAATATAAAAATATTTACTAAAATAGTATTTATAATAAAAACTATAAACATAAAATATTTTATAAATTAAAATAAATAATAATACTAGTATTTAAAATAAAATACAAAAAAGTAAAATAATTAAAATATTAGTTATTTTAATAAAATTTAATTAAAACTTAATTAATTAAATTTATAAATTTATTAAAAATTAATTTAACTATAATTATTTTACTAATTAAAATTAAACTTAAAACAATAAATTAATATACAAAATTATAAGTAAATTAAAATAAACCTAAAATAATATAGTGATTTATAAAATATAAATTAAAATTAAAACTAAAACTTAATCTTATAAAAAAAACCTAAAGTTTTTAAAGTAAATACAAAAAAAATTATAACTTAATTAAATAATAATTAAAAATTATTAGTTTTTTATTATTATATAAAATGAAATTTAACTTATATTAAATTACTAGAAATTAAAATAACTATTAAATAAAATAAATTTTAATATATTTATAATAAAAAGTTAAATGTAAAAGTTAAACTAATATAATATATTAATATAGTTACTAGTTTATTATTATATATAGTAAGGTTTTTTAAACTTAAAACTATTTTAAAAATACTACTAAATATTTTTACTGTTTAAATAGTTAAAAAATATTATTATTATGTAATTAGATTTTATATAAAAAGAATTAAATTACTATTATTTATTAATATTAAAAAATTACCTAATTAATACTTTACTATATTTTTATTAGTAAATTTTTTTTTATAATATTAAAAATTATAACCTTGTATTTTTATAATTTTTAAAATTAACTAAACTTAAGCTATATTAATAAATTTTTTTAATATACTATTTTTATATTTTTAAAATTATAATATAATTATTTTCGTTTTATCAAATTATTATTATTTTTTATAATTTATAATATTAAAAATTTAAATTTAAAGTTAACTTTAATATAACTTTTAACTTTTTTTTATATTAAGTATAAACTTTTTTATAAATAAGCTAAATTAATTTATATAGTAAAAACCTAGGCTTTTAATATAAATTTTAATTATATATATTTAAAACTTACTAAATAAAATATAATATATTTACTTTTTAAAAATTTTAGTTAAAGTTATTATAACTCTATTATTTAATATAATATAAAAAATAAAGTTTATTAAAAATAAAAATTTTTATATATTACTAATTTAAATGTTTATTTAAATACTTATTTTTTTATTTTTATATTATTTATACAGCAAATATATTTATTTACTTATATAAAATATTATTTTTATTTAATTAAGTTATTTGTTAATTTTTATTAATTTATTTATATAATATAAACTATTTTAAAAAAATTAAAATAAAAATAATACTTAATTAATAATTAATAATTAAAACGTAAATATATAGTTTTTAAAATTATAGTTATTTAGTTAAATTAGTTACTTTACTTAATTATTTTCTAATTTTATATTTTTATATTTTTATATATTTATATTTTTATATTTTTATATTTTTATATTTTTGTGTTTTTATATTAACTATAGTATAATTTAGTTTAAATAATATATAATTATTTTTGAAAAAAAAAATCTTTATATTTAATTTATAATAAGTATAGTTTATTAAAAATTCTTGTTTTTTATTAAACTTTTAAAATATTTAATATACACTAACTTTTAAAGTATGTAATGAAAGTAAATACTTAACTAAAATACTTTTAATAATTGTAGTAATATTTATTTATTAAAAAAAGTATTAATAAAGTTATATATATTTTAAAAAATAGTTTAAAATTAGCTAATTTAAACATAATATTTAAAAAGTTTTTTAATAAATTTACTTTAAAATTAAAGTAATAAATTTTTTTTAAATTATAATAAGTATAAAAACTATTTTATTAAACTTTTTAAAATTAAACTAAAGTTTGCCTTTTATTATAATTAGTATAAAAAATACTATAAATTATAAATTATTAAAAAATTAGTTTATTTTATATAATAAATTTATGTAAAGTATAAAATTTTAATAAAAATTAATATAATTTAAATTAAAAAACTTTATAAAAAGTATTAAAATTAGCTATAAAGTATTAATTTTTATAAAAAAATAAAAATAAAAAAATGCTAATTAATATAACTAAAAAATTAAATTAAATTTCTAAAATTAAAGTAATTAAAATAAATATATATATATATATTTATTTATTTATTTATTTATTATTCTTATGCTGATTTAGGTAGTAGTATGCTATACAAACTTTCTATAAACTTAATTATATAAAGGAAAACCTATTATGAGGTACTTAGTCTCTGCTTTTAAGAAAATAACCTTTATTTCTTTTATTTATTATGTACGGCCTATTTCCTCACTGCTTATAGTATCTTTTATAGAGTAAAAAATATTTATAACTCTAACTATAATATTCTACCTACTTATTATAGGCACTTTCCTATTTATTTTTTACTCTATAGAGTAGTTTTATAGCTAGAAAGAACTATAATAAGATACCTATTTATATAAGCTAGTATAAGAGTTTAGCTATACCCTTTACTAATCTTATAAAATACTAGAAATTAATTTTACTGGATTTTATATCTTATAAAGCTATTCTTATATTTATAAACTAAAGGTAATATAAAATAATATATTTTATTATCTCCTGTTCACAGCTGCAGACGTATGTAGTAGTAGGAAATTTTTTTAACTAAACTTTTATAAGAAACGCTATAAGTCTAATTTGTTTTATATAAATCTAGATAATAATTAAGCTTTCTGCTTTACGGAGGTCTATATAAGTTTTAAAAACTTTTCTTTCTAAAGCCTATTAGCATGCCTAGAGAATTATGTATATATTATATATTATATAATAGAGTTTATTATAGCTTATCTACTTAAGCTTTCTACTATATACTTAAATATATAAGTTCTTTAATTTACTTTTTAAGTTTATTTTAGTAGTGCTGTTATTTACTTTCTAGATAAACTAACACACGTATTTATTTTTTTAGATTATATAAATAGTATTATTAGTAAGAGCGTAACTCTTCTCTTATTATAAAACCTACTATATATAAATATCTTTAAAAAAATTATGTATATATAAGGTTATATAAATTTACTAAGGGTCTATCTTAAAGCTATTTATTACTATTATTATATACTACACCCTATAATCTCTTTTACGTCTAGTAGATTATTTCACGTTATTTATAACCTTTTTAAGATAATAGGCTGTCCGTGTCTTATAGAAGTAAGCTTTATAATAATTTAATATTATATAACTATTAGTTCTTTAGCTTTTTACTAACTAAGCTTATATTCTACTATTTTATTAAGTTCTACTTAAGTTTACTTAAAACTAATAACTTGCGTAGTAGTTTAAGTCTGTAGTGTTTAAATTATTTTAGATATAAATAAACTAGCTGCCTATTAAGAGCTGTAAATATTATATTATTTAAGATTTTTTATTAAGTCACTATTAAAGCGCATCTGGTTATTTATTTAGTTATTAAGTCTATTAAAAATCTATTATTAAGTCTCTTATAAGTAGTCTAAAATTTTAGATTATTTTTATTTTTAATATAACACACTCTTAGAGCAGCATAAGCATAGAGATATTCTATTATATTATTAAACCAGAGTAGCTAGCGGGGCAGCTTTTTAGATAATATATTAAATAGTTTTTACCTAGTTCCTCTATTCTTTAGTTAGTTGTCTATGCTTAGTATTTAAAAACTCTATTATTTTAATTACTTTAAGAGTTAAGCTTTTAAAAAAGAGCTCTTTAGTAATACTAAATATTATATACTAGTAATAAACGCAATCCTCACTATTAGTTCGCTCTAGAGAATAAAATAATACGGAAAAGAATCTCTATATAATAATATAAGTCAAATCGCGATTTTAGTATTCTTTTAAAATAAATATATATATATACTACCTTTTATATAATTTTTTAAAAAATTAAATTAATACTTATAAATTAATATTTTTATTAATTTACGTACAATTTTATAAGTTAGTTTAATTAGTTAAATAAATTATTTAATTATATTAACTTAAATTTAATACTTTAACAACTATATAAGATCTTATATAATAAGAATATATTAGCTGCTAATTTATATAAACCTGATTTTTACGTTTTACTTAACTTTATTCAATTTTGTAAACGTTTAAAAATTATTTCTTTTTGCCTACTTTCTTATTTAACGCATATATTTCAACTTTTTAATATTAGTATTTTCTTTACCTTTTATAAAGGCATATAAAAAGTAGGTTTGTAAAACAGTTTCTTTAAAGCTAAGTGTATTTCAAATTACAAGTTTTTTTTCTTTTTTTACGTTGCACACCAGAAAGCAATTACTTTACACAATATTACTAAAGTGTGAAAAGGTAGGTGTTTTACCATACAACTCTTTCCACGTTCTAAGAGAACACAGACCAAAAACGCCTGTATTTATTAGCCTTACAAATGCGAATGGAGTACGCATTAATATTTAAGCGAAAGAATATTAGTCAAAGCAAGTTAATTAGATTGTTCATAAGGTTCTACAAGGTACTGCTCTCCAGTATCATTCCTTAAATAAGGTTGTGAAGAATATCGGTTTAACCGCTATTGCTAACAGAACTGCTCTTTAAATCCTGAATAACGATCTTGTTAAAAGGCAGAAGAAGGGAAGAGAGAATCGTACGAAGAAACACTTTGGTGAGGCAAGACAGTTGACTGTTGAGGCAGCTCTCAAAGAAGTTCAAGAACGAGAGGCTCGTGAAAAGGAGCAATTAACTGCAAAAGAACGAGCAGCAGCCCTGCGAGGTAAAGTAGGCCTTGCAAAGCTAGTTTGGAGGGAGCTACCCTTAGATTTTGATATATTTACAGTAGAAATTTAAGTAGTATTCACCCCCTGAGGCCCCTGTACGCCTCCGTCAAGCCACCAATACACTAGTCTAATACGAGATTTAGGCATGGCTCGACTGGGTGGCTGCGATTTTAGTCCTCTCTACATCGCCGCCATCGTTAATCCTATAGTTCAATTTCGGTAATTTGCCTCGACTAAACCTAATGTTTTACCGCCCACTTCGCAAGAGAAGGTCATGAGCGCAGATTCAAGCTTCACGACCAGGTCATAGTAGACATCGTAACTAGCAGAATAATCAGTGACATGAAGCACTCCATAAACAGAATCTACTTACTATTTTTTTCCGTTCGTGTCCTGTTTCTCCCTAAACTTACTCTGATCAACTCCTCTGAAGTCCGACTTCACAATGCAGTTAATCTTGATCGCATCACCCTTTGACTTATGGCGCGGCGCCATCTTGTCTTTAGATTCGTAAAGCTCATCCTGAAATATGAGGTCGGAGTCGCTGTAATCAGCGTCGATGGATCGATAGAAGGGAAATTTGATGACTTGGTCGCGACGAAGGTCGTCGCCGATACCAATGTACCAGGTAAACGTCAACGCCCGAGTCGTTCCATCTCGACGAGAGACAGCCTTCTCGCCATAGTCCAAGTCTTCATCATAGACGCTCCATGCTTCAACGCCGTAGTGCTGGGTCGCTTTCGTCGACTCGACTAGGGCGGTCTTTGGGAGCTTGCTTAGTGCAGCCCCCCTGGAGAGACATGATTAGTGAAGGGGTGGAAAAGGTTCGAAGGGTTGGTATCTTACTTCATGATAGCTGACCATGCGTCGGAGGGTTGCAGAACTTGGATACCTGATTGTGCCTTCTCAACGCAGGATTTGAGATACTGGCTTCCGCCAAATCCGCCGACAAGGAAAATTCCCTGAATATATGTGAGAAGGGTTGACATAGATTGGAGTGCGGACACTCACAGTGACGCCTCTGTCGGGCCGCTTGATCTTGACTTCGTTGACTTGCTCGTTTATGAGGCGAAGAATGTCAGTGATGAGAGGCGCGAAGATATCCTTGACGTCATTCCTATTCGTCAATGTTAGCATACTAAGCCCTCGGCCCCGATGGTTCTTGAGCGGAGGGCAGAACAAACCCAGTCATTCTCCAGCAATTTGACTCCAATCCATTGGCAGGATCATCGTCGAGGTCTGCCATGGGGAAATTGACAAAATACTCCTCCGACGGTTTCCCACGGAATGAAGTTTTGATCTCCCGGTCGAACTGCGTGTTAGCTCTGAACCATGCCTTCGTCTTCTTCAGACGGAAGAACTCCTCCTCGCCGATCAGATTTTTCACAGCCTCTTCAAACCGTTTGTTCAGACCAAGACTACCAGCCATACCACCTGACCCGGGAACCAGTTCCTTCAACTTGAGTCGTGGAGTGGTTGCCTCGACCTCGTAGGAGATGAGGTCAACTGTGCCTCCTCCAGCATCACAGATGACAAATGCGTCGCCGATGCGCAATGAGAAGCCTAGATCGTGAAGAGTATGCAACGCAGCTGCTTCAGGCTCTTTGATCAATGTGACTGGAAACAAACCGGCGATTTTGGCTGCCTGATGGAAGGTGTAAGTGGGTTGTCTGCATGCGCTGGATGGTATATAAACTGACCTGGAGAGTCGTGTTCTTCGCAGCATCGGACCAAACCGCAGGGACTGAATGCATGTTGAGCATAGCAGAGGAATTTAGCTCCCAATGCATTGCTTACCGGAAAGAACAAATTGCTTTTGACACAAATCCATGTAACTCTTTGGAACTTCTTTAGAGATCTCCCCCAGAGCGTACTGGTATATGGCGCCAATGAAGTCCGCGGCGACCAATACAGGATCTTTGGGCAGCTTCTTGAGGTCGCTTTTGATGTTGCCAGTTGGGAGATATAGTGGCTTTTCTTGAGAAGGGTCAAGAAGAAGCTTGACGCCAACTATGTTGTCTGCGATTGGGTTGACGGATGCACCCCATGTGAACTTGCTACCTTGATAGTTGATCAGGGTTGGTATTTTGGGTGCATTGTGGGCTTCCCCATCGATACCTGTGGAAACGATGTCAGCATTTGACTCAGGAAAAAGAAATGACGGAAGATGTGTGACACACCGGGCCAGTTGACTACTGTTGCAACTTTTGAGCTTCCTTGATTTGGAAAGCAATATGCAATTCCAGAGAAGGTCGTGCCGAAGTCGAGAGCAATGACAACTCTTTCCTCAGCTTCGAAGGCGCTAGAGCCATCGTCGGCCAGGGCCACGACCATATCCTTGAATTCAAATCTGCCCATTGGTAGCTTTTATGGAGATGCACAAAGATGTAGAAGCAATCAATCCTGGGTGGCAATGAAATGTGGGACGAGGTTGGGCAAGGCTGTTACTCAGCCTTGTCGAATAAAAGTTCCGTGACAATGCAAACGGAACTGTGCAAGTGAAGGAAAATATTTATATATCTGTATCAAGAATGAAGGCATTGGTCAATGGTTTGGACATTGCAGCTCAGGGTAGGCGCGGTGATGCCTGGATTGTGTCTGGCCGGTTTCAGCTGGCTGTGCCACATCGACAACTCGGGTTTCCTCCACATCCGGCCACTCCAAGACCCTGGTTTCCCCTGGCGTTAAAGGGTCAATATTTTCAGGCCATTCAAGAGAATTTGGAGCCAATTAAATTTCTCGCAGAACCGGTAAGCGAGGGTGCATACCGGGCTGGATCAGGCTGAGACCAAGCATGAGGGCGCCTCTGTCATCCCGCGACAATCTGACTGGCCCATGAAACTTATCGAAAACGGTTCGAAACATAAATTGCGTGGCTTTAGTTTTCTGGATCGCAGGAACGGGACACAAGGCTGACGTTCTTCTGCAGGGTCCAATGATATCTACCTTCACTCCCCAGCCTTCCAACCTGTGTCGCCCACTAAACACCATTGCGAAATCTCTCTTAATGAGGACAGACGCAGAGTTTGAGACTGATCCGTACTTTATACCCGGCGTTATTATACGCACTGCTCGTGTTGCCCGGTATCGACTTGTTCTAATGGATGACCTGACTACCTCAACACCGTCGCACGAGCCAACTGACCCAGCGCCGAATTCAGAAGAAAATGCTTTGCAGCGACTTGAACGCGGCATCGAACGGGGGTTTGAAACGGTCATGTCGAAACTTTCAGATATGGGACTCCATATCGACAGCATACCAATGGGGACTGCAGAAGCGCTCTCAGGGCACCCTATTCACTTAGCAGGAGAGATGCAAAGCGCAGTGAGTGAACAAAACCATTAAATACATGGAGGTCAATGTTGATGTGTGCAGGCGCCGGACGCGAATCGCATTGCAGATATTCTAGCAAACCAGAAACAAGAGCTCGAGAATCAAGTTCGGGCCGCAAGTGCAGAGGTCGAACGACTAGAAACGGTTGAGAATAATTTGGGGGCTGAGGTAATTGACTTGAAGAGGGAAGTAGCTCGTCTGCTACAGAAAGAGACCCAATTTCGCGACATCATCGTTGGCAATGCTGGCATCCAAAAAATCACGGACCGGGAAGTCGTCTCCGAATTTTCGGTCCTTAGACAGAAGGTCCAGGTTCTTGGATCGAGCCCAGCTTTTGACGTCAACATAAAGCCTGCCTTGCCATCAAACGCTTCACAACGAATGAAAGGATTTTATGTCTTGTGGAGACAGGAGCGCAATCTTAGCACAAAGGATCTATTACTTCGCGTAAGGCAACAAATCTTCTTGATTCTCCATTACTCCATCTTGGATAAGAAATGCTTCGGTTTGAAAAGGGAGGACTGCAGTACTGAAAAGAAGAAATTGTTTTGGGATGTGGAAAATCATCTTGCAAGCTTTGAAGAGATCCTTTCGAGAGACAACAGAGGTAATGTGCCCGAATCTTTATTGCGGAACCAATTGAAATGACATAACGAATAGTGAGCGATGGTGTTATCGCTAATTGGCGGATTCGAACATTGGAGTGCGTCGACCTTCTCAAATTGCCTGAAGAATTTAGCACCGTTGTCGCGAATCAGATGAACGCTTTCTTCGATCCACTCATTTCTAAACGTGCCACGAAAAGCCAAAGGGATGAGCTTTGGGATAAGATGCTCGACGTATGTCATCGAGCCTTCAAGCTGAGAATAATGATGCTGCGCTCAAAAGAAGGATACACCGTCCAACTTCTTGATGTCAAGGAATATCCATGTTATTCCAAACTGGAACACTTCGCCGAGATGCTTGATGTTGAGGGTGGCAAGAGTGTCGATGCCAGTGACGAGGTTGCGTACTATCTGTTTGGTGCATTGACAAAATACGCGAAACACTTAGGAGGCGACAGGAAAATTCTGGTGAAGGCAGAGGCCGTCCTGAAGAGCACGCCAAGAGGGTGAGTAGGCACTATACAAACCTCTCTCACACCTGACGCAAATGGGATGTCAATTCGTTTTCTTCTGCGGAATTTTTCCATGTCGAGCAGGTCCAATTCTGCTGACGATCTATTAGGATTTCTGTGAATAATAGAATAGTTTCCTGGTTTCGCAGCGACAAGTTTCCCTTTGGGGATTCGCAATTTTAGCATTGCTCGACAGCTAGCTAGCGCGTTAACTTTCATACCTTAGACTGGTCCAGAACCCAATAGAACCGCCATATTAAAGGGTTTACGGGAACCAGGCCGGGAGGTCTGCTGCTGTGAGAAAACGATTGTTTTGACGACTTAGTATTAGCGTATGCAGAATTCGAGAAAATCTTGGCGCATGTCAATCGTTCGAATCTCACCCCAAAACCCCGCCAAAATCAGAGATTTTGTGAATAGAGAGCATATTGATCCGTACATGGGCGAAGGCCGTCGACTAGTAAGTGAGGCTGTAGAGATAGGTGTACAGGCCTATACTAACGCTTTTTTGGTGTTGTAGGGCCATGTTGTAACCGAGTGCAGGGAATCAATGTAGCAACCCATGATCAATTAAATGAGTGGAAAACTCGATCTATATACACAATCGAGGTGGATTGTACGTAAGAGAGTACAACCTGCTGATGCAGTGGGGGCCTAATGTGTTGGAGGCCTGATGTGATAAGGGCCTCATGTGATGGAGGGCCTTGTGTGATAGAGGGCCTAATGTGATAGAGGCGCTATTCGGTGACACATGTTAGCCACCGTAAACCTGAGTAGAGCCCCCGTAGGCACGCGTCGTCCTAACCTGCCGCGAGTACCTCTTTCGAACGCGCCAATTACACCTATCCCATCGAAGCATGGTCAGCAGTACGCCCATAAGCGCTCCTAGGTGTATCACCTACTTATGCTTGGTACTCCGTTTAAGGAGATAGAGCAGCGCGCAGGCGTTAGTTACTCAATGGTGTACAATGTCCATAGAAACCTGATAACGTACGGGTCAATACACAAGCCAAAGTTTCAAGTACTTGGGCGGCGTTCAAAATTCACGTGGGCTAACAGAGACGCGCTTTTCAACAAGTTAATAGAGCATAAGTAGCTGCACCAAGACGAGATAGTGGCCTAGTTAATAGCAGAGCGAGGCGTTATAGTTAGTCAGTCGACAGTCTCTTAAGCGCTGCAGGCAGAAGGGTGGAATAGGAAGACACTACGCTTACTCTCTATAAATCACAGTGAGGAGCTCCGCGACGACTATCGTAAGGCAGTCGCCCGGTACGTCGCTAACGAGCTGGTATTTATTAACGAGTCGATTTTTAATGAAAAGACTGGCTAGAGGCACCGCGCCTATAGACCTATAGGGCATGAGAACCAGTAGGTTAGCAAAGCTCAGCGCGGCAAGTCCTGGTCAATTCTACCTGCCTATACACTCCGTCACGGATATCTCGATTATACGGCTGTAAAAGAGGGCTACTTTAGTATAGATAAGTTAGTAAAGTGGCTAGAGACTCAGCTCTTACTAGTAATTAATTATCAGCTTAAGAGAGCTACGTGTGTCGTTCTAGATAACTACTTAGTCTATTATAATAAGGTAGTTAACGAGATAATTAGACGGGCAGGCTATATAGTCTTATACTTGCTACTATACTCGCCTGATTACAATCTGATTGAGCTCACCTTTTCAGTATTAAAGGCTTAGATCTGTCGCTATTACTACTATTGTTAGCATCAATATAAGAGCTTTAGGGCATTCTTAAAATAGGCTATAAAAGAGAGTTGTTATAATAAGTTTACTACTGAGCACTTTCAACACGCAGGTAGGGGAGAATTATATGTAGATAAAGTAATACTTAATAAGGCAAGAGAGGTGTTACATGCGTATGAGAGAGGCGAGATAGACTCTCTAGGGTAATAGCTTTATAATTTACTATACTCTACTTAATAGAGCACTTTAAGTAAAGCTTCTTTTATTTACTTATATCTCTAGTAAAGCTCCAGCAGCAGCACCTGCTTTCTGCTGTTAAAAAACGCTTTTAAAGATTTTTAAGTAATGCCTAAAACTTCGTACAATCCCATCAGGTATATTATAAGCTTTATTAGTTACTAATTTATACAATTCAGATAACGTGCTCTCTATTGCCTGTAGGTTATTAAGACTCTAGTAGTGTGATATTATAATATCTCTAGCGTGCATATAGTTAGCCCTATAAGTGTCTATTTTCTAGTAGTTAATTAACTATATAAAAAAGCGCTCTACTAGATTAAAGTCGTTCTTAATTATATTAATAAAGCTTAATCTCTATTAAGTAGATAGATAATAAATAAAAGCAGGCTAAGAAATAGGTATTGACTATAGTAGAGAAACTAATATCTTTTATTAGTGCTAACGCTTAAGCTCTTATTACTTATACTTAATTTTTTCTATTTTCTTTACTACTTTTACCTCTCTATAAGCCTTTACTATCTTTTATTTAGCCTTTATTTTATTTTATATTATCTCTATTCTTTTCTCTATTATTTTGGCTTGGTATATTATCTATATCTTTTAAAAAGCCTGTCTTTAAGCCTTTAGCTGAGCCTCTATTTACTAAGCTAGTATTAATTAGTTTAACATAAAATTCCCTTACTTAATAGATTCTTTACTATATATACGACTTTTCTTAATATTAGTTAGTATTTCTTTAAAGATCTTTAAATCATCACGCTTAAGAGCTAATGCCTAGCTATTAATATTTAGTATATTAAGTTTAAAGTATAGCCCTAGCTATTTAGCGTTCTAGTAGTAAAAGTTATAGCAATTATTACAGCTATTCTTAAGATATTTCTACTAGTTATAAAGCTTTTATATAAAGTTACTACCTGCCTAATAGCCCTTAAGCTTTATAAAAACATTAATTTACTTTAGCTACTTTATTTAATTGTTTTATTTACTATTTAGAGTATTATAACCTACTAGAGAGTTTTACTACGCTTTTTTTCTATTCTACTTAAGTTTAGTAAACTTAATAAAAGCTGTATATTTCACTCTAATCTTAAAAGTAATACATACAAGCTAATTTTAATAAATAAGAATTTATAAGTCTATAATATTAAAAATCCAGCCTAAAATAAGGTTACTAAAGTTATTAAAAAATTAATTATTATTAACTCCTCTACTAGCAGTTGACCTGATAATAATAGTATAAAAATTAAACTTAATATTCTTATTTTTAGTTTTTTTTTTAATCTTTATATTGACTAGCTCTTCTACTTAGTTAAAGCCTCTCTTATTTAAGATAATTACTTTAGGTTACTGGATTTACTATTATTAAAAATACTAGCTTTATTAACCTAAATCTTTATTATGATATTAGTAATGTACTCTAACTCTATCTTATAATTTATCTAAAAATTAATCTCTTTCTTCTCTATAAACTTTTAAGTAGTAAAGGTGTTAGGTGTTTCTCTATTATAATACTTTAACTCTTATTATAAGTCTTTTTTTATAATCTCTTAGTATAGGCCTTTAGCTGATAGTAATATCTTATTATAACTATACATATATAGAGGTCCTATAGTACTTATTTGTTAATAAGATAGGTATAGAGTTAATTTATTATATGCCTACTTATTTTTATTATCTATCTCCTTATTACTACTATCTTTTTTCTTGTTTTATTATAACTAATAATATTTGCTTAAAAGTTTCTTGATGTGCTTTAGCTCTATATACTTCTTCTCTAACTATATAACTAAACTAACTATAAAATACTTAGTAACTATAAAAGGATTAAAGAACTCTAGTTATTAAGTAGGTTACTTCTTAAGACCTAGTAATAACTAGTTTAAAGTAGCTATTTAAATAGCTTAATTATTAGCTCTACCTTTTTATAATAATTACTTCCCTTAAATAATAAGTGTACTACGCTCTTTAAAAGTAGTAAGTATTTAAATACTATTTTTATAAACTCTAGCTAATTAATATATAGCTATTTTAGTATAATAATAAGTAAAACAGTAGAGAATGCAGAATCTCTATACTAAAAAAAATATTAGTATAAGTTTATATATTTATCTCTATAGTTTTACTTACTAGCTAATAGTCTTTACCTATATACGGATTAATATACTTTTTATTCACAAAATCTCTAATTTTAGCAGGGTTTTGGGGTGAGATTTGAATAATTAATATATACTAAATTTTTTTAAATTCTGCATACGCTAATTAGCGTATGTAAAATTTAAGAAATTTTTAGTATATACTAATTATTTAAATCTTACTCTAAAACCCTGCTAAAATTAGAGATTTTGTGAATAGAGAGCATATTAATCTGTATATAAGTAAAAATTATTAGCTAGTAAGTAAAGCTATAGAGATAAATATATAAACCTATACTAATACTTTTTTTAATATAGAGATTCCGTATTCTCTACTGTTTTACTTATTATTATATTAAAATAGCTACTTATTAGTCTGCTAGAGTTTATAAAGGTAATATCTAAATACTTACCGCTTTTAAAGAGTATAGTATATCTACTATTTAAGGTAAGTAATTACTATAAGAAGATAGAGCTAATAATTAAGCTACTTAAGTAACTACTCTAGCTCAGTTACTACTAAGTCCTAAAAAGTAACTTATTTAATAACTAGAGATTTTTAATCCTTTTATATTTACTAAGCGTTCTATAGTTAGTTTAGTTATATAATTAAAAAAGAAGTATATAGAGCTAAAGCACCTTAAAAGGCTTATAAGCAGGTATTATTAGTTATAATAAAATAAGAAAAACTATAGTAATAAGAAAATAGATAATAAAAATAAATAGGTATATAATAAGTTAACTCTATACCTGCTTTATTAATAACTAAGTACTATAAAACCTTTATATATATATATAGTTATAATAGAACGTTACTATTAGCTAAAGGCTTATATTAAAAAATTATAAAAAAAACTTATAATAAAAGCTAAAGTAGTATAGTAAAAAAACATCTAACATCTTTACTACTCAAAAGTTTATAAAGAAGGAGGAAATTAACTTTTAAATAAATCATAAAATAGAGTTAGAGTATATTATCTATATTATAATAATAATCTAGGTTAATAAAGCTAACGTTTTTAATAATAGTAAATTAGGTAACTTAAGGCAATTAGTTTTAAACAAAAAAGGCCTTAACTAGATAAAAGAGCTAGTTAATATAAAAATTAAAGAGAAAACTGGAAATAAAAATATTAAGTTTAGCTTTTAAATTAGTATTATTATATAGTGGAGGAATTTACTATATTAATTAGAAATAAAGTTTAGTTAGTCTAAGAAAGTGTTGTATAAAAAGAAGAAATAAGTAAACTTTATTTAAACATCTATTAAACTTATTTAATAATATTTATTTAACTTTTTTTAATAGAATAGTTTAATTAACTACTCTATTCTATTTATTTATATTAAGTAAAACTATTAGAGTAATATAATACCTACTTTACTCTATCACAATTAAATTAATTACTAGTAGAAAAGTTAATAATAGCTAATTATTTAAGAACTTTAGTAACTTTACTTTAGACTAAATTCTTAATATTATAAACTTATAAACTTTTATCTATTAAAGTGACTTTATATATATTACTTTTAAAATTAGAGCTAAGTATATAGCTTTTATTAAATTTACTAAACTTAAATAAAATAGAAAAAAAGTATAGCTAAGCTTTTTAGTAGTAAATAATACTTTAGATAGTAAGTAAAATAATTAAATAAAATAACTAAAGTAAATTAACACTTTTATAAAGTTTAAAAGTTATTAAGTATATAGTAATTTTATATAAAAGCTTTATAACTAGTAAAAGTACTTTAAAAATAGTTATAATAACTATTATAACTTTTATTACTAAATTACTAAATAGCTAAAACTATACTTTAAGTTTAATAAGTTAAATATTAATAGCTAAGTATTTACTCTTAAATATAATAAAAAAGAAATTTTTAAAAAAGTACTAACTAATATTAGAAAAAGATATACATATAGTTAAAAACTTATTAAGTAAAAAAAACTTTATATTAAATTAATTAATACTAGTTTAGTAAATAGAAACTTATTTAGAAACTTAAAAATAGGCTTTTAAAAAAATGCAAATAATATACTAAGTTAAGAAAATAAAAATAAAAAAATAAAGATAATATAAAATAAAATAAAAGCTAAATAAAAAATAGTAAAAACTTATAAAAAAGCCAAAATAGTAAAAAAAATAAAGAAAATTAAGTATAAGTAATAAAAGCTTAAGTATTAATACTAATAAAAGTATTAGTTTTTTACTATAGTTAGTACTTACTTTTTAGCCTACTTTTACCTATTACTATCACAGTCGGCATGCGTAAGCAATAAGTAAGTAAGAGTATAACCTAATTATATTAAACTAAGAAATAAAGTACTACTATAAAGGCTGAAGCTATATATCCTTACTAAAGCTAAGCTTAAGTATAAGCTAAGTATAAACTTAAGTATAAGCTAAGTATAAGCTTAAGTATAAGTTAGATATAAGTTTAAGCTTAAACCTTAGCTATAACTACAGTACGCGCCGTCACAATTACCTATTTATATAATAAAATTAAGTTTTATTAATATAATTAAAAACACTTTAATTTAGTAAAATACTTTTTTATATAGTTAATTAACTACTAAAAATAAATACTTATAAAACTAACTACATATATGTAAAAAATATTATAATATTATATAACTAGAGTTTTAACAATTTATAAGTAATAAAAACCACGTTATTTAAATTATATAAACTAGTAACTAGTAAAGTTTATAATATATTTAATAAAATTATATAAAGTTTTGAGTATTACTTAAAAGTTTTTAAAAGTATTTTTAATAGTAAAAAGTAAATACTACTACTAAAGTTTTACTAGAAATATAAGTAAATAAAAAAATCTTTATTTATAGTATTTTATTAAGTAAAGTATAGTAAATTATATAACTACTATTTTAAAAGGTGTATTTTACTTTTTTTATATACTTATAGTATATTTCTTATTTTATTAAGTATTACTTTATTTATATATAATTTACTTCTACTTATATACTAAAAGTACTTAATAGTAAACTTATTATAGTACCTTTTTTTAATAGTTTATTTTAAAAACACTTTAAAGTTTATAAACTAATATTAATAGTAGTAAAAGTAATAATAAATTTAAACTTTTAATACTAAAAAAGTAAGCTTAATTAAATTGTAGTTAAGTAAGTATAATAGTAAGTATAAAACTATATAGCTTACTTTTCTAATAATTTTATTAACTACTTTATTATAGTAAACTAAGTAGTTATTTAAAACAATATACACAGTTCTTTTAAGTTAATAATTAATTACTAATAAAAGCTAAGTTTTTAACTACTTTACTAGCTTATTTATACTAAAGTAGCTATTTTTTATAACTATATAATTAAGATACTTATAGTAAAGCATATAAGTAAGTAAAATTAATTAAAACCTACTATATTAAGTTTTACTAATTTACTAATTTTTATATCTTATAAGCCTATAGGTGTAATGCCTTTAGTAAGTTTTTTATTAAAAATCAACTTATTAATAAATACTAGCTTGTTAGCTACAAACTAGGTAACTACTCTATAATAGTTATATAGTTTTTTACTACAGTTTATTAAAAGCAGCTGTAACGTTTTTCTATTCCATTCTTTTGCCTTAAGCACTTGAGAAACTATTAACTAACTAACTGTAACGCCTTGCTCTACCATTAGCTAGACTACTATCTTGTTTTGAAGCATCCACCCATACTCTATTAGCTCGTCAAAAAGCACATTTTTTTTGGCTTGTGTAAGCTTTAAACGCCACCCAAGAGCTCGAAGTTTTGGCTTATAAATTAATCTGTACATTATTAGGTTCCTGTGAACGTTGTACACCATTGAAGGGCTAACGCCTACATGCTGCTATATCTCCTTAAATGGAGTACCAAGCATTAGTAGGTAATACACCTAGGAGCGCTTATAGGTGTACTACTAACCATGCTTTAACGAGATAGGTGTAGATAGCGCGTTCGAAAGAGGTACTTGCGGCAAGTTAGGACGACGCGTGCCTACAAGGGCTCTACTAAGATTTAGAGTGCCTGACATGGCCCTGCAACACCAAAAAAAGCATTAGTATAGGCCTTTACACCTATCTCTACAGCCTCACTTACGTATTTGCAGTTGTCAGTTAAAATGGCGTTGATTCACAAAGTCTCTGATTTTGGCTAGGTTTTTGGGGTGAGAATCGGACGATTGACATGCGCCAAGAATTTCTCGAATTTTGCATACGCTAATAGCAGCTTGGCGCTTACCTATTAACGCCACCAACGGTCGCAAATCAATCTGGGAGAAATTGTTTCGGTAACCAATTTTCTCACTCTGCTTCATGATCTGATTACTAAAACAATTAACTGCCAAGTTCGCCGTCAAGAATGCAAAAATGGACGTCAATCCCACCCAAATCTACTAGTATGAACCATGTAGAGAGGCAAGCCGTAGTCGCAGTTGTGTCCTGGCTCTTCCAAACCACCTGTAACAATATCTCGCGGTCGCTCTAGTTCTCAGCTCGATGAAGAAGAAGGAGGAAGAGGAGGAGCCGTGGTGGCCGTGGAGAGCGTACAAACGCTTTTCTATCAAGAAGTTAGTCGATGTATGGGCTGATGAAGAAGATGGAGGTATTAACGACGACCTTTTTGAGTTCACCCGATTCAAGAAGGACGAGATAAAGCAGCTAGCCTGGCTGCTCGACGTACCGACTAAGTTCGCATTTGATAAACGCGGCAGCTACCTAAATTGCAACGATAGCAACACCTGCTGAAGCTCTCCTAGTGTTTCTCTGGAGGAGCGCTCATCTTTTCAGCTTCTTTTGGGAAGAGCCGAACCTGGATCTCGTGTGTGTGGAACGGCATTTTAGAACACATTCACCGCATCTGGGGGCAGCGAATTGAGCTTGATAAGAAGCTGCTGACGCCTCAGGCTATTGATCGGTATGCGGCAGCGATTGGGAGCTCTCTTGGTGCGCCTGAAGAGTTAATTTTTGGCTTATTGACGGCACGGAAGTCCCAGTGTGTCGCCCTATAGAAAATCAGCAATTATACTATAGCGGCCATAAGAAAAAGCATGTAATTGCTTACTTAGCAATTGTCCTTCCAAACAGGCTCTTTAGTGCAATTTTTGATGGGATCCCTACTACTAGTGGAGATGCGTTGCTCTGTATTTAAGTCCGTCTTGGTAATAGGCTTAAAAGCCTACTCCACCATCTCTTTTGCGCTGAATATTGATTTGTGTACAGAAACGCTACATTTAGTTCTTAGGACTATGCCCTTAGGCCGTATAAAACAGCTAGTAATTGGGTGTTGACGCCTACACAAAAGAAGCTAAATTAGTGGCTATGGATAAGAAGATTTATGGTAGAACGTTGATTTGGGGGTGTAAAGCAAAAAATTTAAACTTTTGGCTCTTAGAACGTCTTTCGTTACTAGATTGTGTCCTGTGGGGTAGTATATGTTAGTTCTTGCTTTTGTATATCATTATCGAACTAGTATACGTCGTGGAAATTAGATTTTAAAAATGTTTAATATATTGCCTGTCACGAATGCGGACCTAGGGCAGCGTATGAAAGAAAGCTCAGTACGATATCACGTGATAGCATGGTATCCCGTGATCGAATTAGTCAGTAAAACAAAGAATATTGTTACTATAAATCAAGCTTGTTAAGCAGCTTAGAGGCAAAAAAAAATTAAATTAAAAACTCGAAAATCTAGAAAATAAAAAAAGTCTATATATAACCAAAAAATTTTAAGTTAAATAATAATATATTTAACTAAAAAGTTATTTTTATTATAATACTAATTTTTTAAATTTAAATATAATTTAAAACTATATTAGCTTTTAAGTTCTTTTTTATTTAAATAGTATATAATAGTTTTTTTAAGTAATAGTACTTTAACTTTTATATAACTAAAGTAATATTTTATAGTAATATATTATAAGTTAATATAAAAAACTTTTAGTTTACTTATATTTTATATAATAAGATGTTACATAAATTTAACTATATACTATAAAAATAAAGTATAAGTTTTTTTAAAGTAAGTACTATACTATATTATAAAAGTAAAGTATAAAACTTTTAAGTTTTAAAGTTAAATAAAGTATTAATTAATTAATTATTTTTTATCTATAAAAGTAAGTAAAAATATTTCTTTATTTATTAAATAATAGTAATTATTTAATACTATACTATTATATAATTATTTATAAAGTTACTTTTTATATTATGCTTTAAAGTATATTTATAATATATTTTTATTTTTTAAAAAAGCCTTTATGTTTTTATGAAAAGATTTTACTAAATAAAATTTATTTAAGTTTTAAGTTAAATAAACTATTTTCTTTTTAAGCCTTTAATTAAAGTAAACTTATTAAAATTATAAGAACTATTTATATAAAAATACTAGTATGTAGTAAAGTACTATTTTACTTAAAAAACTTTTAATTATATAAAAATAATTATATTTAAAGTATATAGTTAGTTCATAGTATTTTAATATAATATTACTATATATCTTTTTTAAATTTATAATATACAACATTTAAAAAATTTTAATTACTTAATATAAAAGTTATAGAACTTAAGTAATTTTTTTTACTAAGTATACATAATTACTAGTTAGTAAAGTAAACTTAAAAGTGTTATTTATATTTATTATAAAAGCTATTAATATTAATTTATAAGTATATTTATATTAATTTAAAAAATATAAACTACTTTTAAAATAAATAACTTACATACTTAAATAGTATAAATTATATTACTAGTAAGTATAAAAGCATTAATTAAAAATAGTATTTTTATAAATTAAAAGATTTTTGTAGTAAAGTAAGTTTTTATATATTTTAAAAATAGTAGACTTAAAATAGCTTAAATAAAAACTTTAAATAAAAGTTTAATAGTAGTTTTAAAAGTATATAGTATATAATATAATTAAATTTATATTAGTACTTAGTAAAGTTAATTTAATATAACTAGTATAAACTATAAGTATGTTTTTTTAAAAGTAGTAAAATAATAGACTTTAGATAGTATAAATATATATTATTAGTAAGTTTAAAAACTTTAACTAAATATAGAATTTTAGTAAATTAAAGAATTTTAGTTTTAAAAAAAAGTTTTTAGTTACTAAGTATTATAAAAAGTAAAGTACAAAGCTTTTAAGTATTAAAGTTAAATAAAGTATTAATTAATTAATTATTTTTTAGCTATAAAAGTAGGTAGAAATATTTCTTTATATACTAATTAATAGTAATTATATATAAAGTTATTTCTTTATATTATACTTTAAAGTATATTTATAATATACTAATTATATTATATTAAAAACTTTAGTAATTACATATACTATATAGTTTATGTTAACATAAGTTATTTTAATAATATAAAGATGTAATA
Source organism: Zopfia rhizophila CBS 207.26 (assembly GCA_010093925.1). Taxonomy (NCBI): domain Eukaryota; kingdom Fungi; phylum Ascomycota; class Dothideomycetes; family Zopfiaceae; genus Zopfia; species Zopfia rhizophila. The sequence goes on from ML994633.1 coordinate 965,202, forward strand.
AGTAATAGTCTAACTAATTTATTATATAACTTATTTCTAAAAATATTAGAAATAAAAAGAAAATAAGTATAAAAAACTAACTATTTAAAACTAAAAGAAACGCTTTTTTATATAGTAAATTCTTTTACTTATAATTTAGTTTTATTTAATTATAATATAGTTACTTAGTTTCTATTAGCTTTTATTACTTTATATACAAGATATTACGTGTCTTTTTTACTATTAGCTACTTTATATATTTTAATAATATTAGCTAGTAACTTTACTTTATAGTTACTATTTTAAAGCATTTATTCTACTTTTTACTAAGTATTTATCTTTTTTATATACTTTTTAGCTAGTAGCTAGTAATTATTCTTTAAGCTATTTACTATATTTTAGTTATTACTATTAGTAATAGCCTTTTACTTATTACTACTTATAATACTTTTTTTTTAAAAGCTTTTAGCTTAAAAGTTTTTTATTTAAAAGTTTAATAATTTTTTTACTAAAAAGTATTAGCTATAAAAGTAGTTAAAATAAGTTTAAAACTTTAAGCTAAAAGCTAAGTTCTATTAGTAATAATTATATAAGTAGTAAGCTATTTACTTATAAACTTACTTTAATTAAGCAAATATAGAATTTAAAAAACAAAATAAAAATAAAAAACCTTTAAATTATTATAATGTATAATGTTTTTATTTACTATTTTTGATAATTTTTTTCTAAATATTTTTTTTAATTAAAAAACTATATAGGCTTTTCTTTAGAATTTAGTATTATTAAATTTTATAAGTAAAACTAGTTAATTATTCTAAAATATTACTTTAAGTTTTTAATAAGTTTTTAAGTATTTTTTTTCTTTTATAGTTTTTTTATTTAACTGAATATTTCTACTAATATCTAAATTATTATAGTGTTTAAATTTCTTTAACTTTATACTTTAATTAGTATAGTTTTAAATTTATATTTATTACTAATAGTACATTTAGTAGTACTAGTTTAAGTAATAATATATAAAAAACTAAATAAATTTTTATATTCTTTAGTAGTTGTAATTTATAGTTAACTAGTTTTTTAATTTTAATAATTTAGTTTTTTACTTAGTTTCTTAGTTTTTAAATTTTTTAAATAATCGAAAATTTTTTTTAAAAAAATTAGTTTCTTAACTCTAGACTTATTTATACTTACTATAGTTTATAAGTTTTTTAAGGTAATTTATTTACTAATTTTATTATATAGGTTCTAAAGTTAATTTTTTTTATATAAGTTTTATTTAATTTACTTTTTAATTTCTATAGTTTTTAATAAGTTTATAGTTTATAACTATAATTAGTATAAAATAGTAACATGTTAGTAATAAATAACTTTATACTATTATAAGTAAACTATACTAAAAATAATAACTTAACTTAATTTTCTTAAAAATAGTTAATATATATTCCTAAATTTTATTTTAGAAACTAATTAGTTTATTTTATTTATTTATTTATTTAAGAATAAAAGTTAGTTAAAAGCTTATTTTTTAACTCTAATTTAGCTAATAAAGTTTTCTAAAAATAAGACGTAAATAATTTATTTTAATTAGAAATAAATTTTTTAGGCATGTTATATTATGAAATTAAGTTCTTTAGAATATTATATATTAGTTTTTTTACTAATAGTTTTTGTAATGGGCTAGAGCCTAGGATGGTTGACCAAGACGGTTGTCTCAGCTTTGACTCCGTGCGTAACCACGTGACCTTAGCGACTTGGCAGGGGTTAACTATCAAGTCTCTGTAGCGTACGTAGTTGACTCTTTATCAAATCCACTCTGTTTCACCCAATTGCCATCATTGGCCTGGACCCTTACATTTGGATTTGATCAACCCTATTTTTCGCAGAGGCCGAGAGGCCTTTGGCAGTACGATCAACCTTATAGAAGAGCGAGAGGCTCTCCAGCATTAGGGAAGCGCCATCTAGCAGTACACCGAGCATCAATAGACGCTAACGACCACTCGGTATCTGCACTAATGGCCCGAGCGACGAACCTGCTTGACGCAGGATACGACAACGAACAGATCGGCCGCGAACTACGCCGGTCGCTTGCTTCACAAGGGTTGGAAGTCCCAGCCGTTGAAGCAGTGATGAGCCAGGTAGAGGTTGAACTCAACGACCACCCTGCTTAGCGCGACAAAGGGAAAGCTCCATCCCCAGCTAATGGAGCCAGCGACAGCACCTCACTCGGGGAGATTATGAACGTGTTATAAGTGATGTCTGAGAGGCTGACTGCACTAGAAGGTCGCGATTCCCTATCAAGGCCACCCCCACGGGTCCTAGTGACGACACCAGCAACTCTCTTCGTGCCAACGCCACAACCAGCAATCGAACCAGTAGTCAAACCATTCAATTTCCCTGAACCCCCTATGTTTGATGGCACACGGTCTCTTTACCCTACGTTCAAGCATCAAGCCAAGGCCAAGTTACGATTTGATGGATACTGTATGGGCGGTGAGGAAGGACAGATGGACTATCTCTTTCAGCGTTTGAAGGGACGAGCAGCACAAACCGTCCTTCCATGGCTCTCCAATCAAAGAAACAATGCCACCCTTGAAGCAATGTGGGCGTTTATGGACTCCCAGTTTAAAGACCAGTACCAAAGGCAAAAGTCTCTAGACAAGCTGCAAAGCATGAAACAGAAGAAGAAGTCGGCAAGAGAGTACCACATGGAGTTTAATAAGGAGCTGCTGCTAGTAGGAAGTGATTGGCTAGACGAAGACGTAAAGAAGAGTATGTTCACCTAGGGATTGGATAGAGAGCTCTAGAAGCACATTACAGCCCTTTTAGCAACGTTAAGCTTCGAAGAGTACACTCAGGAAGTAATTCGTGTCAGCGATAACCTCATGCAGATTATATTAAGCAACTGTAGGACTGTCACGGCTATCTATACAATGCCGTTTATACTAACGCCTGAACTAATAGATTGGAAAGTAACACCCACGCGTGCAGGGGCAGCGAAACCACAGGACAACTAATCTAGGACACTCTAGGTGAGCTAAAAGGAATTTGACTGGCGCCATAAGTAAGGTCTCTATTATCAATGCGGTTCTCCCGGCTATATAAAGAATGAGTATAAACATGCAAGAGCAAATCAGTCACGCCTAGCTACTATAGTATTAGTAAAGACTAGACAAATAGACGCTAACGAAAGAGACAAAGAAGACAGAGATAAAGAAGAAAAAGAAGTGTTAGGAAAAGAATAGCTCTTACTCACCGTCGTGAGTAGGGGCCCCTAGCCGAAATGGGCAAGGTAGCATTATAAAGAGAATAGCGGAAGTTCTGAAATACACATATAAACACAGACCCTATTACTATATACTTATTAATCAACTAGACGAATATCGTATACATAATAATTAATACTGGGTGTTTATGCTATAGTTTTGTGAGCTCTATTTTTACTGCTAAAGTCTATTTAGCGCGTATTAACATAGCCCTGTAGGGGGTTATTAGAGTACATAAGAAACCTAGAAGGGTTACCCAGGTTATATAAATTAATTTTAATGTTAAAGGATATACTGAATAAGCCTATACATATGTTATTAATAATGTGCTTAAGTTTAATCTTATTTTAGGCAGGCTCTAGATAAACTAAAATAATGTTATAATTACGCTAGCAAAGAAATCATTTTACATTCATGCTTTAGGAATAAGAGTTTATAGTAAGAAAAGAAAGAAACTGTATTAGCAGAAGCTAATAAAGGTTAACACAACTACTTTTTCAATATAAATAGATAGATTAAAAAGAAAAAGTGAAATACGTATTTTTATAGTATTACTAGTAGACATTTAAAAGGCCTTGGCGTCTAAACTAAAGCTAGATCCCAGAATACTACTTTCTAAGGCCTATTAGAAGTACCTAAAGCTGTTTTTAGAGAAGAAAGTAGATAAGCTTCTACTACTGCAAGGTCCTAGAATAAACTATTATATTAAACTTAAAAAGATTAATAGGAAGGACCTTAAGGTCCTATGAGGACTACTATATAATATATTAAAAGAGAAATTACTAGTACTATAAAAAGAGTTAATACTATTACTAGAGAAGGGCTTTATTTATATAAGTAACTTTCTAGCTATAGCTCTAGTACTATTTATATATAAGTTTAGTAGAGATTTTTACTTTTACGTTAACTACCGCGTACTTAATAAGATTTCTAAGAAAAATAAATACTCTCTTCCCCTAATTCATAAAACGCTTAGCTAGATTAGTAAAACAAGATAGTATACTAAGCTTAACGTTTTAGTAGCCTTTTATAAGATTTATATTATAAAGGGAGACGAATAGCTAATGGCTTTTTATATAAGATTTAGACTCTTTAAATAGCTAATTACACCTTTTAGACTAGCAAGAGCCCTTAGTATATTTCAGCAGTATATAAACTAAATCTTATAGAAATATCTTAATAAGTTCTATTCAGCCTTTTTTAATAATATACTTATCTACTTTTTAGGCTTACTAGAAGAGTATTGTTAGTAGGTTAATTTAGTACTAGAGAAACTTAGCACTACAAATTTATATCTAGATATTAAGAAATACAAATTCAAAACTAAAAGCACGAAATATCTAGGGTTTATTATTAAAATAGGGTAAGGAATTTGAATAGATTCTGCTAAGATAAAAGTAATTACTAAGTAGCAGCCTCTAACAACTGTAAGAAAAATTAGAAGTTTTCTTAAATTCGCTAATTTCTATTATTAGTTTATTAAGTCTTTTTTAGAAATTACTGTCTTACTTATAAGACTTATAAGTAACGTGCTGTTCTAATAGACTAATAAAAAGCAAATAGTATTTAACAAACTAAAGAAAATCTTTATATTAGAACTAATACTAGCCTAATTTAATTCTAATTATAAGACTATCTTAGAAGCTGACTCTTTAGATTATATAACTAGAAAAGTTCTTTTATAATACGGTAATAATAGCGTGCTATATTTATATACATATTTTTTAAAAAAAAATATACCTATAGAGTATAATTACAAGATATATAATAAAGAACTCCTTGTAATTATTTGTTGCCTAGAGGCATAAGATACTGAATTACGGTCTATTAAAAAATTCTAGGTTATTACTAATCATAAGAACTTTAAGTACTTTATAAGGCCTTAAAAATTAAGCGAAAGATATACGCGCTAGTAGTTATTCTTTAGCTAATATAATATAGAGATTTAATATAGGCTAGAAAAAGAAAATATATGAGCTAATATACTATTAAGACGTAAATAGAATTATCTAAGTAGAGAAAATAACGAAAGGCTAAAAAGCTATATAATTCAGCTATTAAAGCTAGTAATCACATATTAAAAAGAAAAGCTTAAATTAAATAATAATAGGTAAGTAGTATAGGCCTTTTCTGCTTAAATTAGTCTTTTAATAATTACAGGAGATAGCATAACCAAAGCCTAGAAGTCTTATACCTAAGAGTCTTATAATAAGCTTAAATAAAGATAATATAATATAGCACTAGATAATAAAGTATATATAAGAGCAGTATAGGCTCTCCGTAATTAGGAGCGGAGATTTTCTCTAGAACTTAAACTAAAAGTTTCGCTAGCTAAGTGCACGATTAACGAAGATAGAACTCTTTATTATCAGAATAGAAAATAAGTGCCTAACTTAGAGCTATTAAGGACATTAATTATCTACTAGATTTATTTATTATAAGTAATAGAACACCTAGGACGGCAGAGCATCTATTTAATATTAATAAGAGATTACTTTTAGCCAGAGATATTAAACTATGTACGGCGTTATATTTAAAACTGTAATATCTATAGCTGTATAAAGCTATAAAGAGATTATTAGCAAGGGCTATTACACCTATTACCTATTTCTAATCATATTTAGAAGAAGATCTTAATGGATTTTGTAACTAGATTACTAGAAAGTAACAGCTGTATAGTCTTACTAGTAATTACTAATAGGCTAAGTAAGAACATAACTCTCTATTCTTTTCTAAATATAGATATTAAAATAATAACATGGGCTTTTATCTATAAGGTTATTACTTACTATTAGATTTTTAACGCTATAGTATTTAATCGCGGCAGCTAATTTATTAGCGAGTTTTAAACTAAGCTTTATAAAATCCTAAGAATTAAAAGGCGATTATTAATAGCGTTCTATTTATAAATAGATAGTTTAATAGAAAGAATAAATAGCATAGTTAAGGCCTATCTTTAAGCGTTTATTGTGTGGGACTAAGTAAACTAGGCAAAGCTCTACCTAATAGCTAAGATTATAATAAAGAGAAGAGACACTATCTTAATAGAAATAAACTTATTCTTTTTTTAGTATAGATATAATATAGAACTACTGTAAGTGGATATTAGAACTAGGCGTAATATAACAGCTTAAGACCTAAAAACTAGCGTTAGAGAAATTATAGAAAAGCTAAAAGAGTATATTAACTTAGCATAAGTAACTATAGCTAAAGTATAGTAAGAGTAAGAAAGATAAATAAACTAACGTTAGGATAAAGCCCTATAACTATGTATTAGAGATAAGGTATAGTTAAAGCTTAATAACCAACTCTCTACTAAACAAAGAAATAAGAAGCTAGACTAGAAGAATACTAAATATATTATAGAAAATATAATTAGCTTACACACTATAAAGCTAAATACGCCCCTAGGGCTAAACCTAACGTTTTATGTAAATAAACTATAGCTAGTAAGTAATAACCTATTACTAAGTTAGCCTATAAACAACTCTTAGCTATTACTAATTTAGATAGATAACTATAAAGAGCACGTAGTGCAAGATATTATTACTAAGATATAAATAAAATAAGAGCGAGACTACTAGCTACAATACGAAGTAAAGTAAAAAAGCTATATATTAATAACTATAGAGTTAGTAAGCTAGCTAGAAGATATAATAGTATTAGACTATTAGAAAGAGTATATAGCGCTTCTGTAAAGAGGCAGATATAAACTCCTATTAGTAAACTATTAATAAGAGCTTTAGAAAAAGCTATAGTAAATAGAACCTAAGATAGATTTATAAGAGCCTTTAGGTAAATAGTTCACCAGAAAGCCCCTATCTAGTCTATAAGAAGGGGGGTAATGTAATAGGCTAGAGCTTAAAATAGTTAACTAAAATAGTTATCTTAACTTTAACTCTATGCGTAACCACGTGACCTTAGTGACTTAATAGGGGTTAACTATTAAATCTCTATAGCATACGTAGTTAACTTTTTATTAAATTTACTTTATTTTACTTAATTACTATCATTAGCCTAGACCCTTACAGTTTTGTAATTATAAAAATAAAGTATATATACTTAATTAATTAATTTATAATTACTAGTATTATATTATACTTTCTATTATTTTCTAGTTTACTAAATAAAAGTAATTTAGTAATAAACTTTATTAAAACTAACTACTATAGTTATTTTAATATATTTAGTGGTTATAAAAGTTTATAGAACTTATTTTATATTAGTTTGTTTTTTTTACATTTTAGGTAATTTTAACTATATTTCTAACTTTTATTTTAATTTCTAAATATAGTAATTTCTAAAGATTTGTTTTATAGTTTTTTCTATTATTTAATATTTGTATATAATAGTTTTATAATTTCCTTAAATTAATTTTATATATAAAAATACTAGCACATATATATGTTTATATATATATTTAAGCTATTTTTAATGTAAGTTATTATTTATATTTTATTTTTACTTTAAATACTATATAATTTATTTTATTTAATAGTTTTTAATTTTTGTAATTATTATTATTTTTAAATAATTATATATTAGTAATTTGTTTAATTTTAATAATAATACTATATTAAGTATTAGTTTGTGTTATTTTATATAATTTAAGTATTAGTTAAAAGTATTAGTTACTTTATTTTTTAAATTTTTTTAATAGAATATTTTAAAATTATAAATAGCTAAAGTTTCTATCTAGCATATTTATTTTTAGTTAAGCTTTTTTTATTATTATAAAGCTTATTATAATTCTATAGTTTATATAAACTACTACTTAATATTTAGCTTTTTTAAAATAAACTTACTATTTTTTAAATACTACTATAATTACTAGTAACTTTTTATTATATATATTATAGTTTAATTTAACTTTTAAAATTTTTTTAATAAATAGTTTATAGAATAAAAACGTTTATTTTCGTGCTTTTAACTATAAACTACTTTAATAGTATAATTAAATGCATTTATTTTAAGAATTATAAGTAATTTTAAGTTCAATATTTTTAATATTAGTACTTATGTAAACTTTTTTTGTTTTTTAAATACTTACTACTATTTTTACTTTTATTAAAATATAATATCTTTTTTTATTATTTTTGTAAGTAGTACTATAGTTTTTAAGTATTTTTTAATAAATTTTTAATAGAAATTTATAAAACTAAAAAAGAATTATATGTTTTTAACTATTATTAATATTAGTTAGTTTTTAATTTTTACTAGCTTTTCTAGATTTATTAAATTCTTTACTCTTAATATAATATAGCTTAGAAATTTTACTTTTATAATGTAAAACTTATATTTTTCTAGCTAAATTAAGAGGTTATATTTTTTAAAGCTTTTTTAAGACTTTCTTAATATACTTTTTATATTTTTTAAGTATTTTATTTATATATACTAATATATTATTACAATATGCAATTACTAATATATTTAGGTAATTATATAATATATAATTAATAACTACTTAAAAAGTTGCTAATATTTTTATTAATTTAAATAGCATAATATAGTACCTAAATAGTTGGTATTATGTTTTAATTACTATTAGCTATTTATAGCCTTTTTTAACTTAAATTCAGTAATATTTTTATAAATATTAAAGAAACTAATTAGCTTATTTTTTAAAGTCCATTTATAAGTTCCTAAATTAGTAGTAATAAGTAATCATTTTTTTATTATGTTATTTAATTATTTAAAGTCTATGCATAATTATAGCTTTTTTTATATATAAATAATATTAGTAACACTATTAAGATTTTACTTAGTTATATGTATTTTTTCTTAAAATTTATTTTAAAATACTTTTTTAGTTTCTTTTGTTACTTTTATAATAGAAAATAAATAAGTTCTAGTTTTAACTTAGTTTTATTTTTAAGTAGTATTTTATAATTTTAAAGTTAATACTTTAGTAATATACTTTTTTATTTTTTTTTTAATAAGTTTATAAACTTACTATAGTTCTTAAGTATTTAGTTTTTAGTAATGTTTTTAACCTTTTATATTTAAATTTATATTACGTTAATGTTTTATAGTTGTTTTTATTATAGTTATTATATTACATTATATAAAATTTACTTAATTTTAAATTATTATTTTAATGTTTCTAGATTTTACATTTGTACTACTTTTTTTACTAAATTATATAATAAAAGCTAATTTTATTTTAAAATTATATTAAGTTCTTTTATATCTAAAATATTAATATAGTATTTATTTTTATATTTTACTATATTTAGCTTTATTACTATAGTTTGTAAATTAATTAATTTTTTTTTAAAATCTATTATATTATTATTTACTTACTTTACTTTTTTTAATTGTATTTTATTTTAGTATAACGTATTTCATGGGCGAGCTGTATAAACGGGCGAGTTGTACACTTTACTAAGACCCCATCAAAATACTATCATTCATAGTATTATTACTCAACGGTACTATTAGTTATAGTACCATTCTTATTACTACTAGGTTCTATAGTACTATCTTCATTAATTTTGCATGTTCGAGCGTTATGCCTAGTCCTACCGCAGTTACTACAGCGCCTTTAAGTTGGTTCGGCCCCATCTGCCCTTACCTTCCCATAACCCTTCTTACTACTAGAACTCGCAGTAGAAGGGTCCTCAGTAGATTTATCCTGGCCAGTACCAAAGCTAAGTACTCCTCCTTTCTGGATACGCTTTCTTTTGCGCTGCTTTTGTTGAGATGCGGCCTCATTAGCTGCTTCAAGTTTAGCAACGCAATTACGTATAAGCACCATCTCTTAAGCCATCGCAAGGGTGCCTTTAACAAGCTGCTAATACCCATCCTTTAAAGAAGAGAGTGAGCTACCCAGCTTATCGGTAATTAGCTTCGTTTGCGACCCAAATTCATGATAGTTCTTAGGGGTTTTTAACTGCCAGGTGACCTCTTGGTTGGTGGGTGGTGTAGGCGTGCGTAATCGAACATCAAGCTTTGATATCACCTCATCTAGGTCGAATGGAACTAGGCCAGCGCCTTGAAAGCTTCCTTGGACATTACTCTCAGTAATCAACGCGTCAAACGCGTCGCGGAAGGCTGGTAAGAACTCCAGTTTAGTAATATGGTTGAACCGGTTGCGCATTAGCTTTTCGACTTGGCGCCCATAGGCCGTCTTTAAAGGCGAAAAGCAACCCACATCTAGTGGCTGCAGGATGTGTGATGAGTGTGCCGGCATACATAGAGTGATAATCTTATTCTCCTCACAGTATTCCGTAAATGCGAGAGAGTTGTGGCTCTCATGGCCGTCGATAATTAACAATCGGTATGCGCCAACACTACGCTCCTTTGTACACACATCAAAGTGCTTTAACCACGCAAGACCAAGCTCATTAGTTGTCCAGCCGTTATCAGAGACACCAAATTGCCATTGACGCGGTATACCGAGTTCCTGGTACCAGGCAGAGAGGTGATTCTTGCTCTTATAGATGATGAAGGGTGGAATCACGAACCCCAGCGCGCTGATAGCTAGGATTACTGTAACCCACTCACGATTGCCTGACTGAAGGGCCTTTGGTCGACTCCGTCTCTCAGAGCCTGTAACAACCTTCTGCTGAGTTATTATGCCCATTTGGAAGCCAGATTCGTCAAAGTTGTACGTGTCTTTGTCCTGTATACCGTACTTGGCCTTCACGTTACGTACAAGGTCGAACCAGCCCTGTATGATAGCTGGTTCTTCCTGTTTATAACGCTCATAGTCTAGCTTCCGATTGTACTTTGTTTGAATCCCTGGTGTACGCTTGACGAAGGTGTGTGGCCAATTTATGCCTACTGGGTCTATCCCTCGCTCAGCTAGTAGCTTGTTGGCCATCTCTCGAACAGCATTCAGTGGAGGGGCAAATCCTCTTGAATCCAGCTCAAGAATGTACTTCTTTATCGCCTCCTCTTCAGAGACCGTGAGCTTCATCGAATTGGGCGTACAATCGCGTCGTAAGGTGGTTCCGTCGCGTCGCGTCTTTAGGCTCATCGAGGGTACGTTATAGATGCGTGCGGCGTTTCGGAGGCCATGAATTTGGCCTATATCGAGAGCATGGATAGCAAGCTGTATTCTAGCTTCTCGAGAAATCGATTCTAGGTCGGTGGGTGGATGCATGGTACTGTGATTGATGGTGTTGTTGGGGTCTTGGCAAAGTGTACAGCTCGCCCGTTTGTACAGCTCGCCCATAAAATACGTTAATACTTTATTTAATTTAATTTATTAATTTAAAATAAACGTTCTATTTACTCTACTATTTATTAGTATTTTTAGAAGTTTTCTATTAATTTTTATATTAAAATAAAAACATAGTTTTTACTATATTTATTATAGTTTAAAAGCTTTAATAGTTATGTTACTAGCTTAAACTTACTAGTAGTTTACTAGTTTTTTAATAATAACTTACGTGCTTAGTATTTTTATTTTTATTTTTATTTTATATAAAGTTACTTATTTCTTATATATATTAAGTATTAACTAAAGTAGTATTTATTATAAAACTTTTATTTATACTTTTTTTTTTACTTTATTTCTATATATTAGACATTTTTATTCTAAGAAATACTTTCTATAAAAAATATATTAATGTGCTAGGTTTTTTTTATTTTTATATTATTTATATTTTAGTATAAATACTATTTAGTATAGTTTCTAATACTAAAAACTTTACTAATTTTTTTTTTAAAATTTCTATTTCTTTATTAAAATTAAAGTTAATAAGTTTTTATTTTTTAAATTTGTTTTTACTTACTTTTTTTAAAAAAAAAATTTATTTAAATTAAATAAATTTTCTATTTAAAAAGTTTTACTTTATTAAATACTTTTTAATCTTTAATTTATATAGTAAGTACAGGTATTTTTACTTTATTATATTTACTTTTACTATTTTTAATAGACTTTATTATTTTTACTAAACTAAAATATAGTTTTTTTTAACTAAATTTTTATTAAAAACTTAACTATTTTTTTTATAAAACTATTATATTATAGTATTACTACTTTTTTTAATTATACTTTACTTTTATTAAAAAAATTTAATACTATTTTCTAATATTTTAATTTATAATTTTTTATATATATGTATTTTCCTTATAAATTTAGTATATATTTTTATTTAGTTTTTACTAAATAGTTCTTTTTCTTATTTTATTTTATTTTATAAATAAATAGGATTTTTACTTTAGTACTTACTACTTTATACTACTTTTTTATAACCATTTATAGTATTTTTTTTATACTTTTATTAGTAACTGTACTTTCTACTTTTTAATAGTATATATTATAGTTTTTTTTACTATAACTATTATTTCTATAAATTTAATATTTATTACTTTTATTTTTTATACTAATAGTTTTATTATTAAATAATTTTAGTTTTTATTACTTTTAACTCATAGGTTTTTATTCAATTATTATAAATTTATTTTAAAGTAATTTTTTGCATAATACTTAATATCTTTATATTTTAAATATACTTTCTTTTTAAGTTACTTTTTATATTCTTATATTTTAGGCTATTTCTTTAGTTTTTTAAACTTAAATTTTTTTCTTACTTAAACTTTATTATGTTAAAGTTTTTTTTTACTAATAATAATATTTTTTTTTTATATATTTAAGTTTTTTTATATTATTAATTGTTAATTTTAACTATAGCTTTTATAAACATTTATAAACTTTTTAACTTATTTTTTTTTGTTAGCTTATTTTTAACTTAAATTTTTAAGTTTAATATAATAAGCTACTATTAATAGTACTTTATTTTAGTTAATTTTCAACTATAGTTAATAAAACTTAATTATGTAAATAAATACTAATTTACTTTATTTTTTATTTTTTATTTTATTAACTAAATTTAATATAAGTATATTATTATTATAGTATTTACTAATTATACTTATATATTTAATAAAGTTATTAGAAAAGTTAACTTTAATTAAAGTATAATAGAAATTAGAATAAAAAGCTTTTATTAAATGTGTAATTAAAGTAAAATTGTTTTATTTAAATTTTTAAGTATGTTTGTAAAATTCTATAAAAAAAAAATAAAAAAACTTTAGTTTTTTTTAGTTTATATTATCTAACTTTCTTTATATAATAGCTTTTTATTTTAAATTTTTATAAATACTTTTAAGTAAGTTTACTAAACTTTATATAGTATTAAGTTAAAAAATTTTTACCAAGTTAAAAACTTTAACTTATAGATAACTAATAGTATAATAAAAATAAGCTTTTTTAGTTAAGTACTAGTTTTTATTTCTAGTTAACTTATTATATAATTATTTAATAAATATTTATAGTTTAAAGTATTAGCTAAAAAAAGTTAAAAAATTAAGTAGTTATTTTAAAAAATTAGTAGAGTATAGTTAAACTTACTATAAGTATTAAGTTTATAAAACTTAAGCTATTTCTAAATATACTAATAGTAAGAACTAAACTTTTATTAATAAAAAAAAATAGTAGTAAAAACTAAGTAAATAAATATTTACTTTAATTTATAAAGTTTTTTATAGAAAGCTTTTATACTTTTTTAGTAGTAAACTTTTTATTTAGTTAAAGTATTAACAAGTAATTTATTACTTACCTTTAGAGTTAAGACTTAAGAAGTAAAGTTTTTAAGAATTTTAATAAGTTTAAAGCTATTTATTTTTTAAGAAGTTAGTAACATCATATAGTATTATAAAAATAATATATATAGAAAGTTAAAAACTTAAAAAAACATTAATTAATTACTTATATAATACTAAGTAATAGTTTAAAATATTAGGTAAAAAAGAAAAAAAGAATAAAATAAGTTATAAATAAAAATATTTAGAGTAAAGCTTTATACTAGTATAATATATTTTATAGGTAAGCTATATATATAGGCGAGCTGCGCATCTCAAAATTCACTAAAAAATCAAAATTTTCCACCTTCATATCTCAATAACTACTTAATAGTAAATTCTAAAAATTAAAATTTAAGCTTTTCTACATGCATTACAGCATTTCTGAAGGTTGCATGAAAATTAGTTAAGTAGTTTTTAAGATATAGTAATATAACATGGTTTTTGCTTCTAAATTACTATATCTTAAAAACTACTCAACTAATTTTCATGCAACCTTCAGAAATGCTGTAATGCATATAGAGAAGCTCAAATTTCAATTTTTAGAATTTACTATTAAGTGGTTATTAAGATATAAAGGTGGAAAATTTCGATTTTTTAGTGAATTTTGAGATGCGTAGCTCACCTATATGCGTAGCTTACCTATAAAATACGTTATAACTAATATATAAATATATAATATAAAAAAAAGCCTATAAAAAAGCCTTTTTTAAAAAGCTTTTATAAAGTGTTATAAATAGTTACTATAATAACAAAAAGTAAATAGTATTAAAAAAAATACTAATTAAGTATTAGCTAACTAATTTTAATTTATAAAAATAAGTAACACTAAATTATAAATAAAATAGTAGTCTTTAAACTAGTTAATAAAAAATAGTACTTATTATATAAAAAAAAAATATAAAGCTAATAAATAGTATTAAATAGTACAAAGTTTTATATAAAATAAAAATAAGTAATTTTAAATTATATAAAACTTATTACTATAGTTTAAAGTCTATAGTTTTTATATACTTAAAGCTTATAAAAGTATGTAATACAACTTTTACTATATACTATAAATAGTATATAGGTTTTTTTTTAATATAGTAAGTAAAAGTATAATTTATATTAAAAACTTTAGTAATTATATAAGGTTGTAAAGTAACTTACTAATATAATATTCTAATAATATAAAAATGCATAAAAGTAATAGTTTAATTAATTTATTATATAACAATTTAAAAGAGTTACTTAAAAATAAGAAAATAAGTATAAAAAAAACCTATCTAAAAACTAAAAAAAAATACCTTTTATATAGTAAATTTTCTACTTATAATTTATAAGTAATAAATTTTAATAAGTGTTTTAAGTTTTTATTACTACTTACTATACTTATTATACCTATAACTATATATGTAAAATATTACGTATTTTCTTTACTATTAACTTTATTAATTACTTTAATAATATTAGCTAAAAGCTTTACTTTATGCTTAGTTTATTAAAGTATTTATTTTATCTTTATTTTAGTATTATATTTTTATGCGTACTTTTTTACTAATAGTTAGTAATTTTCTTTTAGTTAGTTTACTATATTCTAATTATTATCTATAATAAACTCTTATTTATTACTACTTATAATACTTACTTTTTATTTATTACTACTTATAATACTTACTTTTTCTTTATTACTACTTATAATACTTATTTTTTCTTTAAATTTTTAGTTTAAAGTTTTTTTCTACTCTAGGCTTTAAGTATAAGAAAAGTAAGTTCTTTTAATAGTATTATATATACTTTTAAAACTTCTTTTTTTTTTTTACATCTAATAATGTCTAAAGTTAAATTATTAACTATTTATAACTATTATTTTATAAAATTAATCTAAAATTATAATTATTTTATACTAACTTTATATAAATTATATAAGAAAAAGAATTTTTGTTATTTTGTATATTTTCGTTTAGTTATTATTTTAAGTGTATTTTCTAGAATTATAAGTATAATTTAGTAGTTTTTTAATAGAAGTTTAATAAATTTTTAGTTATATATTAGTATTTTTATAATTAGCTAAAGGCTATTAAATGTAAGGATTCAGGCTAATAATAATAATTAAGTATAAATAAAGTAAATTTAATAAAGAGTTAACTATATACGCTATAGAGACTTAATAGTTAACCTTTACTAAGTCACTAAAGTTATATAATTACGTATAGAGTTAAAGCTAAAATAACTATTTTAATTAACTATTTTAAGCTCTAGCCCATTACATTACCCTCTTTTTTATAGACTAGATAGGGGCTTTTTAGTGAACTATTTACCTAAAGGCTTTTATAAGCCTATTTTAGATTCTATTTACTATAGCTTTTTCTTAAGCTCTTATTAGTAGTTTACTAGTAGGAGTTTATATCTACTTTTTTATAAAGATACTATATACTCTTTTTAATAGTCTAATATTATTATATCTTCTAGCTAACTTACTAGCTCTATAGTTATTAATATATAGTCTTTTTATTTTATTTTATACTGTAGCTAGTAGCTTTACTTTTATTTTATTTATATTTTAGTAATAATATCCTGCACTACGTGCTGTTTATAGTTATTTATTTAAATTAATAATAGCTAAAGATTATCTGTAAGTTAACTTAGTAATAGGTTATTACTTACTAGCTATAATCTATCTATATAAAATATTAGGTTTAGTTTTAGAGATATATTTAGCTTTATAGCGTGCAAGCTAATTATATTTTCTATAATATATTTAGTATTCTTCTAGTTTAGCTTTTTATTTTCTTATTTAGTAAAGAGTTAGTTACTGAGCTTCAGCCATACCTTATTTCTAATACATAGTTATAGGGCTTTATTCTGATATTAGTTTACTTATTTTTCTTATTTTTCTTATACCTTAGCTATAGTTGCTTGTGCTAAATTAATATACTTTTTTAATTTTTCTATAATTTTTTTAGCGCTAGCTTTTAGGTCTTAAGCTATTATATTATATTTAGTTTTAATATTTACTTATAGCAGTTCTATATTGTATTTATGCTAAAAAAAGAATAGGCTTATTTCTATTAAAATAGCGTTTCTTCTCTTTACTATAATCTTAGCTATTAAGTAGAGCTTTACTTAGTTTACTTAGTCCTACATAATAAATACTTAAAAATAGGCCTTAACTATACTATTTATTTTTTTTATTAAACTATTTATTTATGGATAAAACGTTGTCGATAGTCGCCTTTTAATTCTTAGGATTTTATAAAGCTTAGTTTAGAACTTACTAATAAATTAGCTACTATAATAAGATACTATAGTATTAAAAATCTAATAGTAAGTAATAATCTTATAGATAAAAGCTTATATTATTATTTTAATATTTATATTTAGAAGAGAGTAGAGAGTTATGTTCTTATTTAGCCTATTAGTAATTACTAATAAGACTATACAGCTATTACTTTCTAGTAATTTAATTACAAAATCTATTAAGATCTCTTTCTAAATATAATTGGGAATAGATAATAAACGTAATAGCTCTTACTAGTAATCTCTTTATAACTTTATATAGCTATAGATATTATAGTTTTAAATATAACACTATACGTGGTTTAATATCTCTAGTTAAAAGTAATCTCTTATTAATATTAGATAAGTACTCTACTGTTCTGGGTGTTCTATTACTTATAATAAATAAATCTAGTAAATAATTAATATTCTTAATAGCTTTAAGTCAGGCACTTACTTTCTATTCTAATAATAAAGGGTTTTATCTTTATTAATTGTGTATTTAGCTAGTAAAACTTTTAGTTTAAGCTCTAGAAAAAATCTTTACTTCTAATTACAGAGGGCCTATACTACTCTTATATATACTTTATTATTTAGTGCTATATTATACTATCTTTATTTAAGCTTATTATAAGACTTCTAGGTATAAGACTTCTAGGCTTTAGTTATACTATTTTCTATAATTATTAAAAGACTAATTTAAGCAGAGAAAGCTTATACTATTTATTTATTATTATTTAATTTAAGCTCTTTTTCCTAATATGTAACTACTAGCTTTAGTAGCTAAATTATATAACTCTTTAGCCTTTTATTATTTTCTTTACTTAAATAATTTTATTTATATTTTAATAGTATATTAGCTTATACATTTTCTTTTTCTAGCTTATATTAAATCTTTATATTATATTAGCTAAGGAATAACTGCTAGCGCGTATATCTTTTACTTAATTTTTAAAACCCTATAAAGTATTTAAGGTTCTTATAATTAGTAATAACCTAGAACTTTTTAATAGACTATAATTTAGTATCTTATGCCTTTAGGTAATAAATAATTACAAGGAGTTCTTTATCATGTATTTTATAATTATATTTTATAGATATATTTTTTTTAAAAATATATATATAAACATAGTATGCTATTGTCGCTGTATTATAAAAAAACTCTTTTAGTTATATAATCTAAAGAATTAGCTTCTAAAATAGTCTTATAATTAGAATTAAATTAGGCTAGTATGTTACGAGTTGCTTTAACTTAATGGTATATTTTATATTAGTAACTTTACCCTAACTAATTACTTAACAAGCTTTTAGTTCTTTCTGTATCTAGAATAAATAGCCTTAGATTTAATAGAATAGAGTTTATGCTTTATCGCAAGATAGAGAGAGAATATATAATAGATTTAATAAAATAGTTATTAAACTAATTCACTTAAGTTCAAGTCTTAACTTAGAGAGAAGATCTTAATTTTAGAGTAACTATAAAGAATTATAAATATCCCTAAGCTATTCTACGTCTTATATTTATAAAAAACCCTTTATGCGTATATTATATATCTGTTAGCAGTATATTAGATACTACTAAAAAAGATAATAAAGATAAGTCTAGTCTTAGTATTATCTCTCTTATTAGTACTTATTTACTAAGTCTCCTTTAGTCACGTGTATAACTGCTTCTAATCCTATAGTATAGTTCTATATTTCTATTCTTACTTTTTAGCTTGTACTTTAGCCTGTGCTAGTATATCTTAAACCTGCTTACAATTCTTCCTTTCTAACTTAAACATACGTTTTTATTCTAGAGCTTTATTAGCTATTATAGCTAATTTCTTTAGCTTTTTAAATATAGCTGTCTTATTATTACCGTTTATAATATTATCCCCCTCTTTTAAGTCTTCGTCCCGGAAGATAGTTTCTTCTTTCTATAAGCAGTATAAAGGTAGTAGGTTCTTTACTTAGTGTTCTAAATTATAAGACTTTTAACTCTTTTTTCTTCCTGTTTAGCTCTCTAATGATGACACGTCCTGCGTTATTTCTAATACATGCTTACTATTTAGCTTCTTAAATTTATAACAAACCTTATTATATACCGTCGCCCTGTTTTTACTGCTGTAATAATAGTTATTACTATTTAGTCTATCTCTCCTTTAAGTATTACTCTAAGTGTATTGACTATAACATAAAGTATAACCTAGTTATAATTTAGTCTAAGTAGAACTAATTAAACCGTGATAAGAAATGCCTTTACTGTTAACTAGAAAAAGCCTAAAATAATCTCCTTAATTATTATTATTATAAGGAAGAGTTGAGAGCTCGTGAGTATTAGATCTATTATAAACTAGCCTAAATAAATTCTTAGAAGAAAGAGATGTTCTAGCGTGAACTTACCTTAGTTAATAAAGTTCACATAATAAAAAAAAAGTAAATTTGTTAGAGTTAATCTAGTATACTATAATTTGCAGTATCTAATATTACTTTCTTCTCTAGTTTTGAATAGAACGTTCTGTATTCTCCTTATGCCTTAGACCTAGTTCTAAAGTAAGCTTTTACTACTTTTTCTGGTAATACTAGTTAATTAGCTTTAAATTACTCTTTAAGTTCTTAATTAGCTCCTAGGTGTTATTCTTAGGTTTATAATCTTTCTATTTAACTAAATATTTCTACTAACGCCTAAACTATTAGTAGTTTAAAATTTATTAAACTTTATACTTAGTAGTATCTTCCTTAAGTTTAAGTTTTATCTATAGTTTAGCATTCTATAGTGCTGGTTCTAGTTTAGAGACATAGAAAACTAGGTAAATCCTTATATCTTTAGGTAATTATAGTTTATAATTTACAGGTCCTATTTATTATTTAACCTTAAATAGTCCTAATTTAACGTGATCTAGTTTTTATGATAGTTATTTTATTTCTAAATTTTTCTTTTTTAAGAAAACCTTATCCCCCTCCTTAAAGGTTAGTCCCTTAACTTTAGACTTATCCTTAATTTATTTACTAAGATTACCTTTATAAGTGATTTTCTATGTAATATCCTTATAAAGTAGTTATAAGTTCTTAACTTTCTTTCTTATAGGTTCTAATACCTTATTTAGTTTCTATAGTTCTCAATAAGCCGTAGGCTCATAACTATAGTTTATATAGAATAGTAATTTTCCTATTATTAATAACTTTACAGAGTTATATATAAACTTAGCTATTAGTAGTAAGTTAATTTAATTGTCTTATAGTTCGTTAATATACATCCGTAGGTATTATTCTAATATTTAGTTTATCCGTTCTGTTTATCCATCCGTTTGTAGGTGAAATACTGTTAAGAGACAGTATTTTACCCCTAGTTACCCTATAAACATCTTTTAGAATATTAACGTGAATAATTTGTCTCTATTTATAATAAATTCCCGTGGTATTTTATATTATGCAATTAAAATTTTAATTAGCAATATAGCCAATTCATTTACTTTAATTTCCGTATAGGTTGGTTTAAAGTAAGCGTACGTTATTAGTCTATTAATAATAACTAGTATTATATTATACTATTAACCTCTTTAAGTGGTAATTATCAGTATTCCCGTAATAAAGTCTATTATAACTAATTTTTATAGTAGATTTAGTAAAGGTATAGGTTACATGAGTCTATACTCTTTATATCTTAATACTTTATTCTTTTTATAATTAATACATTCTAAAAGAATTTTCCTAACCTTATTTTAGATTCCCGGAATCCAGAAGTGTTTGTTGATTCATTCTATAGTTTTTTTAATTCCCTAATATCCGTGCATTTTCGCTGAATGTTAGTCTTTAATTAATTTAGTTTATAATTCATCCGGTACATAGATTGTTCCTTAGTCTAGATTCTATAGTAATTATCTATTGTTAAATTCCCTTATTTATTTTTCCTAGGTATTTTTGATAATGACTATGTATTTAATATTAATTTATAAGCTTCCCAGAGATCCATCCTATCTTTACTTAAGTATTATATTATAGATTTCTAGTATATCCCTTATATAGTCTGCTTATTAGCTAAGTGTGTTAGCTACTATATTTTCTTTTCCTACTTTATAAAGTATTTAAAAGTTAAATATAGAAACTAATTCCTATTATCTAACTTATCATTAATTTAACTTCTTTGTTGTTGTAAATACTGTTAGATTCTTATAATTTAAATACACAACAATTTAGTGCTTAGCTCCTTCTAAGTAATATTTCCATTTTTCAAATACTTAAACTATTACTAATAGTTCTTTATTATGAATGTCATAGTTTAACTTAGTAGTTATAAGTTTATAAGATAGGAAGTCTATTAGATGTTTATATCTATTATTTTATATTTATAGTAAGATGGCTCCTATAGCTCTATCTAATGCATCTATATATATTTCCATTTAAAGTCATAAATTAAATATCTTTAATATCAGTGGTTCCTAGAATATCTTTTTTAGATTTATAAAAGCTTTATCTTTCTTAGCTTTCTACTTAAATTATTAGTCCTTTTTAAGCAATTCCGTTAAGGGTGCCGTGATTTTTAAGTAATTCTTAATAAATTATCAGCAGAAGCCCGTGAATCTGAGAAAAGAATGAACTTCTTTTATGTTTATTAATATAAACTATAATAAAACGTTTTTAGTTTTATTAGAGTTAACTACTATTCCATCTTAGAATATTAGGTATTTTAAGAATTTAACTTCTTTTCTATGGAACACATATTTCTCCGTTTAAATATATAGGTTATGTTCTTTAAGCTTCTGTAGTACCTTTCTAGTATACTTAATATATTCTTTTAGTATCCTATTTATATACATAAGCATGTTGTTAAGATATGCTATTATAAATATATCTAGATATTCTCTTAGTATATAGTTAATAATTATCTAGAATGTTACTAATGCGTTCGTGAGTCTAAATAGCATAACTAGGTATTTAAATAACTTATATCTTGTCTTTAGTGTAGTCATCTATTCGTGTTCTTTAGTTATTTATATTCTATAGTATCTATTTTTAATATTAAAGAGGCTAAACTATTTAGCTCCTCTAAGTTTATTTATAAGTTCTAATATTAAGGGTATAGGGTAATGATTTTTTACTATAGCTTTATTAAGATATCTATAGTTAATATATAACCTTAATTTACTATTTTTCTTTAGTATAAAAAGTGTTGGTGATGCTATAGTGCTTTTACTTTTCTATATATATCTCTTTTTTAAGTTTTCGTTTAGATATCGTTATAACTCCTTTTGCTGATTAATAGATAGTTAGTATAATAGTCCCGGTTTTAGATCTATTCTCTCTTTAAGTATAATCTTATAGTTTTAGTCTTAGTATTCTAGTAATTAGTCTTTAGCTTTTTTAAAGAACTATTTTCTAAATTCCCTCTAGTATTCATTCGGTATAATAAACGTAGTATTATAAAAAGTTATTTTCTTTATTTATATTATAGCTTATATTTATTTATGGTAGTCCTTCCTAGTTCTTATAGACTTTGTTTTCTAGTTAATTAATAGATTTCATTATATTAGCTAGTTCCATTCTAATATAAGATCCTTACTATCTAGATCTATAATCTTAATGCGGCGGTTATCTGTGTAATCTGCTGCCTTAATAATTATATTCTCTATTTCAAAATTAATTAGATTTTTTCTAAATATTATTAGATTATTATTTATATATACTACTCTTACAGGTTTTTTTAAAACTCTAGTTAAGATATAGTATCTCTATATCTACTTATTTAATATAAGTGTTTTACTAGCCCTGCTGTTTATAAGCGCTTATGTCTAAAAGCTATTAATATATACATCCACATATAACTTATTTTCGTGTCTTTATTTAAGTTATATATAGTTAAGTAATAACTTTTGTGTTCTGACTTTAGATTAGCCCTCTAGTAGCATTATCATTACTCACTAGCCTTCTAGTTTTTTATTAGTTATTAACTTTTAAGTAGTAGTCGTTTCTTTGGTGTTTCCTCTTTTAGTTTGTGGATAGAATATTACTAGAGTTAATATTAGTTCTATAGTAGCATTTCATGCTTACTTCTTACTTCTTTTCTATAATTTTAATACTTTTATTTTAAGAAACATTCCTTAGTTGTTAGTTTAGCATGTAATTCTGTAGTTAACTATTTATTTTAGTAGTATTTAGCTTAGTAATATTAACATTCTAGTTAGTACTTATCCTAATCTAACTATTTATATTTCTTAGTCTTTAGGTCCTAAAGTTCTTCTTTAGAATCCGTGTAGATTAGTTCTTATTATGTGTTAAGTTCTTATTTTTATGCTATTTATTTTAATACTTATTTTATTATTAGTTTTTTAACTCATACAGTATAGGCTGCCCATTTATATTCTTATTTAATATATATATATTTTTTTTATATATCTAGTACTTCTTTTATATAGTCCTCTCGGCGGCTTCTTCGTCTTGTACCTATAAAATAAATAGAGTAGGTTCTTTTTCTAGTTTTTTGTTCTAGTCCCATCCTAACTCTAGATATCTAACAGGATGGTAATAGGTTACATAACTTATAAGTAGTATTAATTCTTATTTATAAATCTTATTTATCTATATAGCTAGTTTTTATTTACTAAGTTTTTTATACTGCTTATTACTAGCTGCCTGTAATACTTATTAGTATTTATATATCCTATCTTTTAAAGTAACTTTTTAGTACTTAGTGATATAATATTTCCCTATATAGTATTCTAATTTATAGATTTAGTAGTGTTTCTAGCTTATTTATTATCTAATTATTATAGACATTAGCTCTTTACCTTCTATTATTTCTTAATCTTATTATTATCTGAATTTCTGATTCTCTGCTCTAAAGGGTCCTCTCTTTTATTAGATTATCTTATAGAATTAGTTAGCTTCTTCTATAAAGCTAGTCTAGTATTATTTAATAATAGCTTTTTATATAATAGTAATTATATTATTAGCCTGTCCTATTAAATAATCTTTGACCTACTAATATAATATTTCATATTCTTATCTAAGGTGTATGTGTTTTCTATAGATTTAATATTATTCTTTCTAGATTTATTATATAATAGCCTTTTTAGTTATCTAGTTCTTAGCTAGTTCTATTTAGACTATAGTAATTTTAACTGGTGTTTTGGTTTAGACATAAGCCTATTTAATATCTACTCTTTATTATTTATAGTCTTTAATAAAGTGTTTTTTTTTTCCGTAACTAAGATATACTCTACGTGTGTACTGATTTATTTATTTCTTAGTTTACTTATTTTATTTTTATTTATTAACCTATGTGTTCTTAACTGACACTTAGTTAATTTCTATTATATTATAAGTTTAGTTATCTTTTTTATTCTTTTATAGTGCATAGATTACTAGCCTAGTGTTGTTTTTTTTTTGTTTTTTTTAGTACTAATAGTTATTAATTATCACTGCTTGTTTGATAATTCTTAGAAGTATACTAGGTTATTTTCCTTAGAAAATTTCATTCTTAATCCTGTTTTTTAGTCCTGTGTAGTATATTATAACTAGAGGTTAATCTACTCAGTCTAGTTAAGATTAGATTTACTTAAATTCTACTATATAGTTAGCTGCTAATATGCGTTATTTAAGCCATTAGAGCTTCTAAATTATCTTTATTTCTTTATTAATTTTTTTAAAGACTATAATCATTTCCTTCTTAAAGCTCTTATAGTTTTTGAAGGTTTTTTTAATATTATTATTATAGTTTATAAGTCCCGCTGATCCTAGGTTAAGATCTCTTTTAGCTAGATAATTCTTTATAAATAGTTTAAACTATTTTATAGCTCTTTCTATTATGTTTATACCGGCTGCCAGAATCTAATCTTAGTTAGTTATAAATAAAGATTAATTAAACTAATAGTAAAGGTCTATTGTGGCTATAAAGATTTTTAGTTCGTCTCTATTACCGTTAAACTTTATAGGAGGTTATATTTTAGCTGTTTTTTTCTACTAGTTTTACCTGCTACTACTTATTATTATAAGTTAACTAAAGTATTACATAACTTTATAATAGCTACTTTTTATTCTTAAATAATTTATTACGTATTTTTACTTTCTTCTGATGTACTTCTGATAGTAGATGAAGATCCTACTATAACTTCTTCTTTACTACTATTTTCTTCTAATAAATAAAGTTTCTATTCGTCCTTATAGTGGGTTGTTATAGACTATAATTAGAAATTTATTATTAGAATCAATCCAACGTCCTCTCCTACACTTTGAAAGGGTAGTTATAATATTATAAGTTATTTTAACTTAATAGTACGTTTTATATTAGTAACTTTACTTTAACTAATTACTTAATAAGCTTTTAGCTCTTTCCGTATCTGGAATAAATAACCCTAAGTTTAATAAAATAGAGTTTATACTTTATCGCAAGGTAAAGAGAGAGTATATAATAGATTTAATAAAATAATTATTAAACTAATTTACTCAAATTCAAGTCTCAACTTAGAGAGAAGATTTTAATTTTAGAGTAACTATAAAGAATTATAAATATCCCTAAGCTGTTTTATGTCTCATATTTATAGGAAACTCTTTATACGTATATTATATACCTATTAGCAGTATATTAAATACTGCTAGAAAAGATAATAAAAATAAGTCTAGTTTTAGTATTATCTCTCTTATTAGTACTTATTTACTAAGCCTTTTTTAGTCACGTGCGTGACTACTTTTAATCCTATAGCATAGTTTTATATCTCTATTCTTACTTCTTAGCTTATATTTTAGCCTATACTAGTATATTCCGTGTCTGCTTATAATTCTTCCTTTCTAACTTAAACATACGTTTTTATTCTAGAGCTTTATTAGCTATTATGGCTAATTTCTTTAGCTCTTTAAATACAGCTACCTTACTATTACCGTCCGTAATATAATATTAGTTCTAATATAAAGATCTCTTTTAGCTTATTAAATACTATTTGTTTTTTATTAGTCTATTAAAACAGTATATTATTTATAAGTCTTATAAGTAAAACAGTAATTTCTAAAAAAGACTTAATAAACTAATAATAGAAATTAGCGAATTTAAGAAAGCTTCTAATTTCTTTTATAGTTATTAAAGGCTACTACTTAGTAATTACTTTTATCTTAGTAGGATTCATTTAAATTTCTTACTCTACTTTAATAATAAACTCTAGATATTTCGTGCTCTTGGTTTTGAATTTGTATTTCTTAATATCTAGATATAAACCTATAGTGTTAAGTTTTTCTAGTACTAAATTAACTTACTAGCAATACTCTACTAGTAAGTCTAAAGAGTAAATAAGTATATTATTAAAAAAGACTAAATAGAACTTGTTAAGATATTTCTATAGAGTCTAGTTTATATATTGCTAAAATATACTAAGGGCTTTTACTAATCTAAAAGGTATAACTAGCTATTTAAAAAGTCTAAATCTTATATAAAAGGCTGTTAGTTATTTATCTTCTTTTATAATATAAATCTTATAAAAGGCTACTAAAATATTAAGCTTAGTATATTATCTTATCTTACTAATCTAGCTAAGTATTTTATAGATTAAGGGAAGAGAGTATTTATTCTTTTTAAAAATCTTATTAAGTATATAGTAGTTAACGTAAAAGTAAAGACCTTTACTAGACTTATATATAAATAATATTAAGACTATAGCTAGAGAGTTACTTATGTAAATAAAGCTTTTTTCTAATAATAATATTAACTCTTTTTATAGTACTAGTAGTTTCTTTCTTAATATATTATATAGTAGTCTCCATAGGACCTTAAGGTTCTTTCTATTATTTTTTTTAAGTTTAATATAATAGTTTATTTTAGGATCTTATAGTAGTAGGAGCTTATTTACTTTCTTTTCTAAAAATAGCTTTAAGTACTTTTAATAGGCTTTAGAAAGTAGTATTCTAGAATTCAGCTTTAGTTTAAATACTAAAGCCTTTTAAATATTTACTAGTAATGCTATAAAGATGCATATCTTACTTATTCTTTTTAATCTATTTATTTATATTAAAAAAGTAGTTGTGTTAATCTCTATTAGCTTTTACTAACACAGTTTTTTCCCTTTCTTACTATAAACTCTTATTCTTAAAATATGAATATAAAACCATTTCTTTACTAGCGTGATTATGATATTATTTTAGTTTATCTAGAGTTTACCTAAAATAAGATTAAACCTAAGCGCGTTGTTAATAATATATATATAAACTTATTTAATATATTCTTTAATATTAAAGTTAATTTATATAACCTAGGTAACTCTTTTAGGTTTTCTATATACTCTAATAATTTCTTATAAGGTTATATTAATACATGCTAAATAGACTTTAGCAGTAAAAACAGAGTTTATAAAACTATAGCATAAATACTTAGTATTAATTATTATATATGCGATATTCATCTGGTTAATTAATAAATATATAATAATAAAGTCTATATTTATATATATATTTTAGAACTTCTATTATTCTCTTTATAATATTATTTTACTCATTTCGGCTGGGAGCTCCTGTTTATGACTATAAGTAAAAACTATTCTTTTCTTAATACTTCTTCTTTTTCTTCTTTATCTCCGTCTTTTTTATCTCTTTTATTAGTATTTATTTATTTAGTTTTTACTAATACTATAGTAGCTAAGCGTAACTAATTTACTTTTATATATTTATACTTATTTTTTATATAGCTAGAAGAATTGTATTAATAATAAAAATCTTACTTATAGCGCTAGTTAAATTCCTTTTAGCTTATTTAAAGTATTTTAAATTAATTATTTTATAGCTTTATTACCCCTACACGTGTGGATATTACTTTCTAATTTATTAGTTTAAATATTAGTACAGATAGTGTTGTATAGATAGTTATAATAATTCTATAATTACTTAATATAATTTATATAAGGTTATTATTAACACGAATTATTTCCTAAGTGTATTCTTTTAAGCTTAGTGTTACTAAAAGGGCTATAATATGCTTCCAAAGCTCTCTATTTAATTCCTAGGTAAATATATTTTTTTTTTATGTTTTTATTTAGTTAATTACTTCTTACTAGCAGTAGCTCCTTATTAAACTCTATATAGTATTCTCTTACTAACTTCTTTTTCTATTTCATGCTTTATAGCTTATTTAGAGACTTTTATCTTTAGTACTAGTCTTTAAACTAAGAGTCCATAAACGCCCATATTACTTTAAGGGTAGTATTATTTCTTTAATTAGAAAGTTATAAAAAAATAGTTTATACTACTTATTTTTTTAAATACTGAAAGAGATAATCTATCTGTTCTTTCTTACTATTTATATAGTATCTATTAAATTATAACTTAGCCTTAGCTTAATACTTAAACATAGAGTAAAAAAACCATATGTTATTAAACATAAAGAGTTTAGAAAAATTAAATAGTTTAACTACTAGTTTAATTACTAGTTATAGTGTTAGTATAAAAGGAGTTACTAGTGTTATCACTAAAACCTATAAGAATAACCTTAATAGGAAATCGTGATTTTTTAGTATAGTTAGTTTTTTAAATATTACTTATAACATGTTTATAATCTCCCTAAGTGAGGTGCTGTTGCTGGCTTTATTTACTAGAAATAGAACTTTCCCTTTATCACGCTAAGTAGGGTAGTTATTAAGTTTAATTTCTATTTAGCTTATTACTACTTTAATAGCTAAAACTTCTAACTCTTATAAAGTAAGTAACCGGCGTAGTTTATAGCTAATCTGTTTATTATTATATCCTATATTAAGTAGGTTCATCGCTTAGACTATTAATATAGATATTAAGTAGTTATTAGTATTTATTAATACTTACTATACCGCTAGATAGCGCTCTAAATACTAGAGAGCTTTTTATTTTTCTATAAAGTTAATTATACTACCAGAGGCCTCTTAGCCTCTTGTAAAAAATAGAATTAATTAAATCTAAATATAAAGATCCAGACCAATAATGGCAATTAGGTATAAATAAAGTAGATTTAATAAAAAATTAATTACGTATGCTATAGAGACTTAATAACTAATCTCTACTAAGTCACTAAAGTTACGTGGTTATATATAGAGTTAAAGCTAAGATAATTATCTTAGTTAACCATCCTAGGCTCTAGCTTATTATATTAAAAATACTATTTTAGAAACTAAAGCTTATAAATAATAACTTTAAAAGTAGTTTACTTTAGTTTATAGTTATAAATATAAGCTATTTACTTATAAGCTTACTTTCATTAAGAAAATTTAAAATTTAAAAAAAAAGACTTTTAAACTATTATAACTTATAGTATTTTTATTTAATATTTTTACTAATTTATTTTTTTTAATTTTCTTTAATTAAAAAACTATATAAGCTTTTATTTAAAGGCTAGTGTTGTTAAATTCTTTAAATAAAATTAGTTAATTATTTTAAAACATTACTTTAAGTTTTTAATATTTTTTTAGGTATTTTCTTTTAATTTATAGTTCTTTTATTTAACTAGGTATTTTTATTAACATCTAAATTATTATAATTCTTAAATTCTTTTTAACTTTATATTCTAACTAATATAGCTTTATATTTATGTTTATTACTAGTAGCGTATTTAGTAGTACTAGTTTAAGTAATAATATATAAAAAAACTAAGTATATTCTTATATTTTATAGTAGTTATAGTTTATAGTTAACTAGTTTAATAGTTTTGTTAATTTTAAATAGTTTAATTTAAATATAATTTAGTTTCTTACTTAGCTTTTTAGTTTTTAGATTTTTATATAATAGAAAAACTTTATTTCTTTTTTGAAAAGTTAGTTTTTTAATTCTTAACTTATTTATACTTTTTATAGTTTATAAGTTCTTTAAAGTAATGTTTTTACTAAATTTATTATATAAGTTTTATAAATATTTTGCTTTATTATAAGCTTTATAATGTTATAATTTATTTTCTAATTTATATATTTTTTTATAAGTTATAAGCTTATACTCGTAATTTATATAAAATAGTAATATGTTAGTTGTAAATAACCTTATACTATTATAAATAAACTATACTAAAAGTAATAACTTAATTCAATTTTCTTAAAGTAATTAATATATATTCTTAAGTATTATTTTAAAGTCTAATTTAGTATGCTTTATTTACCTATTTATTGAAGAATAGAAGTTTATTAAAAACTTATGTTTTTAACTTTAATTTAGCTAATAAAGTTTTTTAAAAGTATAATATAAATAATTTATCTTAATTAGAAATAAACTTTTTAGGCAATTTAAGTCTTAAAACTACTATTTTTAAGATTTTATATGCTAGTTCTTTTACTAATAAATCTATAACTATACAATTAAAGTATATATACTTAATTAATTAATTTATAATAGCTAGTATTATATTATACTCTTTATTATTCTCTAGTTCCTTAAATAATAGTAATTTTATAATAAAGTTTATTAAAACTAACTACTATAGTTATTTTAGTACTTTTAAAGTTTATAAAAGTTTATAAAGCTTATGTTATACTAGTTTATTTTTTTTATATTTTAGATAAGTTTTAACTACCTTTTTTACTTTTTATTTTAACTCTTTAATATAGTAATTCCTAAAAATTTACTTTATAGTTTTTTCTATTTTTTAGTGTTTGTGTGTAATAGCTTTATAATTTTCTTTAATTAATTTTTAGTATAGTTCTTTTAGCACTTAAATAAGTTTATTTATATATCAAAGTTTTAATTTTAAATTCTAAAAGTTTTGTTACTTAAAATTTCTTATTTTGTGTATTTAGTAATTTTTTACTATTATTACTATTATAATTCTTAAATAATTATAACTTATAAATTTATTTAATTCTATTAACAATACTACGTTTAGTATTAGTTTACGTTATTTTATATAATCTAGTTATTAGTTAAGTAGCTACTTTAATTTCTAATTCTTTTTAGTAGAATATCTTGAAGTTATAAATAGCTAGTATTTTTAATTAGTATATTTACTTTTTATTTAGCTTTTTAATTATTATAAAGCTAGTTAAGTTCTTATAGTTTAAAAAAACTTCTATTTAATACTTAGCTTCTTTAAAGTAAATTTACTAGTTTTTAAATACTACTACTACTACAAAGGGTGCGGCGCGTTGCATAACGTTTTTATAAGCTATATAAGCTTATTCTTAGCAACCTCATCAAAATAGGCTCACATCAAAAATAACCAAAAATTATTGAAAATAGGCGCAAATAATTAGGATTTTGTGGCTTATTCTATGCGCGGAAATTGTTATTACCTTGGTGTTCAATACAGAGCTTTACCACCCATACAAAGTAGTCAGGGTAGAGATGTTTAGCTATATATGACTTTATTATAGGATCTTTCTGCTAAACTGACTCTACCCACCTCTCTGCCTTTTACTTTACCATTTGTGAAGAAGACGTTATAGTAGAGCTATTAATAAATCCTTCCAACCTGCCAAAACAGCGCTCAATTGGGTGTAAATCTAGTAACTAGAGTAAGTAAAAAGCAAACTTAATTTCCTTCTCATAAATTATATAGTAGAGGTAATAGTAAGTAGTCTAGTAAAAATAAACGTTATCCTCTATAAGATAAATCCATAATTCTTGATTCTCTTCCCTAATCGCCTTATAGTACGGAAATACATATTTCTTTAATATATTTTCAGCGTACCAGATCGCGTTCATACCTTTACCTTCAGTATACGTAAAAATCTCGTGCTTAAAGACCTGCTTTGGCGATTTCCTATTATGTAGACCCTTCCTACCGCAGCCTAAGTGTTTACGACGATATTCAGCGTTCTCAGCTTCAATTTTATTATTAATCTCCTCCAATTATTTGTACTCAGGCATGCTAGGAATAAGAGCCTGTTTTTACTATCACTCATAATATAACTAGTCTTCTTCGTTGGCAGCTATAACCTTAGTTTTTAAGCGATCTTTCTTATCCTTAGATGTAGCTACTTAGGTAATATAAAGCCTTTCGTATAAGTAGATAATATAGGAGAATGCAGCAGCGCAAATCATAAGAGAGAACTAAAGAAAATTAATATATACAGTAAAGTTATTTAAATTAACATTACGACCTTAAGGAGCGGAGATTTTCTGCTTGCCTCTACAGTTATTAGTGCCTCTAAAAGGCTTTAAAGTCTTATCATAACAGATGAATATAAGCTTAAGGAAATGCAAGTTATACTTATCTATTAACCACTATAAGTAGTTAACTTACTGCTTCTTATTCTCTTTATCTAGCTTACTCTTCTTAGGCCGTACTTTTCGAATAATTGCGTAGTTATATTTAGGATCTTGGTGCTCCTTTATAACATTTTCAACCTGCCTCTAGTTAAATTTATTAATGCTAACTTCTTAAAGAACTAGGTGAACTATAGCTACTATTTTCTAGTCCCCTTTATTAATTATCGCCTTCTGCATTCGACTGGATAGCTCGCTGCTATTCTCCACCTTTGGTTTCTTACTAGAATAGTTAGATTAAGAAGGTATTAAAGCTAACATTACGTGAATATCGTCACCGCTAGCTCAGTTTCGAGCTTGATAGTAAATAGTGCTTGCAGTCAACTCAGGGACCCCTAAATCATCTACTATTTCGCCGAATTTTCGTCCACTAATTTTCCTAAGGGTAATTATAAAGGCTTACTTCTATTAGGAGACGTCTATAGCGCCTATAGCTCTATCCTAAAAGCATTATACTAACATGTTATTAGAGAGATTACAGAAACTCAAGATTAACTTTATTTAATGAAGTGCCAAGACCTAAGAGCGAGGCTCTCTCATTAGCTGAAACTTTACTTAGTAAGAAGGGAAGGTCTTAGGGCCTATGTACTTATAAAAACATTATGCATCACACCACACCCTTTATAGTAATAATAGTTTTTTATTATAAATATTATAGTTTAACTTAGTTTCTATAAGTTTTTTCAATAAATAATTTACAGAATAAAAACGTTTATTTTTATGTTTTTAACTATAGACTACTTTTATTATATAATTAGATACATTTATTTCTAGTACTATAAATAACTTTAAGTTAAATATTTTTAGTATAAGTATTTTTATAAACTTCTTCTTAATTTCTATAAATATTTACTGCTATTATTACTTTGATTTAAACTTAATATCTTTCTTAATTACTTTTGTTAAAAGTGTTGTAATTTTTAAATACTTTTTTATAAACTTTTTATAAAAATTCGTAAATTTCAAAAATAATTATACTTTCTTAACTATTATTAGTATTAACTATTTTTATATTTTTACTAACTTCTTCAGATTCTTCAAAATTCTTTTTCTTAAAATAATAAATTCTAGAAACTCTATTTTTGTAATGTGGAATTTGTATTTCCTTAACTACATAAAAAAATTATATTCTTAAAGTTTCTTTAAACCCTTTTTAATATATACTTTATACTTTTTAAGTATTCTATTTATATATACTAGTATATTATCTAAGTACACTATTTTAAATATACTAGTATATTATCTAAGTACACTATTTTAAATATATTTAAGTATTTATAAAATATATAATTAATAACTACTTAAAAAGTTACTACTATATTTGTTAATTTAAATCGTATAATATAGTACTTATAAAGTTTATATTTGTTTTAAATACTATTAACTATTTATATTTTTTTTTTAATTTTAATTTTGTAGTATTCTTTTTAGATATTAAATTAGCTAAATTATTATGCCTTTTAAAGCCTGTTTACAGCTTTTAAATTAATAATAATAGGTATTAATTTTTAGTTATTATATAATTCAATTATTTAAAATTAATATATAATTAGAGGTTTTTATTCTTTTTTAGTATAAACAATATTAGTAAAGTTATTAGACTTTTAATTAATTATATATAGCTTTTTTTAAAAAAAAATTAATATACTATTTTAACTTCTTTTATTATATTCTTAATAGAGAATATATTAGTTTTAGTTTAACCTTTTTTTTATTTTTAACTAGTATTTTATAGTTTTAAGGTTAGTACTTTAAAAGTGCATTTTTCTCTTTTTTATTAAATAAATATATAAATTCTTTATAATTTTAAGATATTTAGGCTTTAATAATATTTAAGATTTATTCTAAATTTATACTACTTTAATATTTTGTAGTTATGTTTTTTATAATTATTATATAACCTTATATGAATTTTTTTTTATTTTAAGTACAATTTTTTTACTTTTAGTTTTTATATTTATGCTACTTTCTTTACTAAATTATACTAATAAATAGTTTTTTTTACTAATTTATTATTAAATTATATAATCAAAGCTAATTCTATTTTAAAATTATATTAAGTTCTTTTAGGTTTAGAATATTAATATAGTAAATATTTTTATAACTTACTACTTTTAGCTTTATTACTATAGTCTTTAAGTTAATTAAACTCTTTTTAAAGATTACTATACTATTATTTACTTACTTTACTTTTACTAGATAGGTTTTTTTTCTAGTATAATATATTATTTTATATTACGGATATGCCCTAGAGCATGGTATAAAGGGATAACTTTATATAAAATTATGTAATAGCACGGTATTATATAATTACTATTAATTAATAAATAAAGAAATATACCTGCCTACTTTTATAGCTAGAGAATATTATTTAATTAATATTTTATTTAATCTTAAGACTTAAGAGCCTTGTGCCTTACTTTTATAATAATTAGTAACTAAAAAAGTTTTTTAGAATTAGAATCTTTTAATTTACTAGGATTTTATATTTAGCTAGAGCTTTTAAACTTACTAGTAGTATTTTTTTATACTATCTAAAGTTTACTATTTAAGCTTATTACTTTTAAATAAATGTATTTATAGTTTATACTAGTTTTATTAAATTGGCCTTACTAAGTACTAATATAAATTTAATTATACTATATATTTTATAGTTTTTATTAAATTTTTCTTTAAAGCTTTTATTTAAGCTGTTTTAAGCTCTTTATTTTTAAAACATACTGGAACCTCCTTTACTACTAGAATTTTTTAATTTACGGGAATACTACTTTTAACTAATATTTTTATACTTACTAGTAATATAATTTATGCCTTTTAAGTATATAAGTTATTTATTTTAGGGGCAGTTTACACTTTCTAGATTAATATAAATAAATTTATAAATTAGAATTAATAGCTTATATAATAAGTATAAGTAATATTTCCAAGCTTGTTTTATTAAATAGTTACTAGATATATAGTAATGTTTTATTAAAATACTAATAACTAACTATACACTTCAAACGTAATTACTTTCGTATGATTAAAAATCTAAATAGAATAGTATTTTATTATATACTAGTATTTTTATATAAATAGCACTTATAATCTTAATACTTATAATCTTATTGTGTTTTGTAAAATATCTGAGAATTATTTAATTTACTAAAACTAATATCATCGCACTCTACTAAAATTTATATAGCTAATTATAATGCGACTTTTACTACTATAATATATCTTATTTATAGTTAATATAAGCTAAAAGCTTTTTGCTACTACTATAAACCTTATTATTATCTATCTTAATAATAATAGGCTAGTAGAAGAGATTACTAATGTTATAAAGGCCTTATTTATAATAGTCTATTATATATAGCTTAGTTTTAATCTATTTAGAACTCTATATATGCTAAGAATAGTTAGATGAGATCAGCCAGCTAAATTAACCCATTTTTATAAAAATATTAGTAATATATAATATAGAATTAAGGTGTCTCTATTTATCTATTTATAGAAATTTTTTAAATATCTTAAATATACGCCTACCGCGTAGCTTAATAAGATGTAAAACTATTTTCATAATAAGTATAAAATCTTCTACTTAATATCTACTATATATTAAGTCCTTTATACTAAAATTAGTTATGAAAGAAGATATAGTAATAAGTAGCAGAATAAAATAACAAGCTTTAAGTAACTTAATAGACAAGAATAGTTACATAAAAATCCTATATATTAGTATTTATAGATAAATTAGGAGTAAATAAGAAGACTAGATATTATTAGTATAGCTAGGTACCTATTAGTATTAGTGCTATCAACATACTCCCTATAAAAAAATCTAAAAAATATAGTATTTTATTTACTTTTACTATAAAAGGCTAAATTAATTATTTTATTACCTAAAGTAGTATTACAGCTAAGATTTTTAAGACTTAGCTTAAGTTTAAAGTTCTTTCTTAATATACACCATAGCCAGAGCCTCGTTTAGTTTTAATTATAGATAATACTTTTATTTATAAATTTAATTAAGTATAAAAGCTTTATAATGCTGCTAAGATTTATTAAAAGGATCTTTCTCTCTATTTACTAAAATTCAACCCAATTAAGGCTACTTTTAGTGATATGAAGGCTTAAATTAAAAAGAATTATAAATTAATAAAGTAATTTAGTAGCTTTAATATATTTCTCTAGTATATAGTAACTTAAGTAGGTAGTTAAAATACTCACTAGCATATTTAAAAAGCTAGCTATATTAATAAAGAGTCTATAGATAAGCTTTATAAAGCTTAAAATACTTAACTTCTTTTATTACTTTTACTAGAGTCTCTGCTACAAAGCCTTATTTCTTCTACTACTTATATCTAATTTTATAAATAGTATTAAGCTTTTAATTATTAGCTAAAAGTTGCGTCTTAATTTAATCTAGCTGCTCTAAGCTTTTTAGCCTTATAAACCTACTTCTTTCTTATAGAAAATTATAGAATTGTGAAAGAATTTTAGCTGAATCTGTCTCACTTTATATTAGGCTTAAAATAGAATTATAAGTAAATATAATAGACTATAGAAAAGAGATACACCGCTAGCTTTAATACTAATTAAAAGAATAAAGCTATATAATTTAGCTAAGTAAAAGGCCTTAAATAAAGCTTTAAATACTTTACTAGTCTTACTATTACTGCTAATTAATAGATAACTTAGAAGAAAGAACTAGCTTTTTTATTTTTATTAACTTTACTATAATAGTAACCGACGGCTTCTTTATACTAAATTTAAGTAAATTTATATAGATCTCTTTATTCTAAGCGACTAGAATATTAGACAGAATCTTATAGTAATTTATTATAAGATTTTTATTATCTTAAGACTAGTAAATAAAGCTGTAGTTATAATAGCTTATTAGCTAGCACTACTAGTATTATATTAACTCTAGAATTAAATTACTTATAAAGGCTTTTATATTAAGTAGTGTTAGTAATACTATTTTTTATATATTAGTAGCGCTTTTCCGGCCAGCAGGTATTAATTAAACAAGAACTAGTAATTAAAATATAATAAAGTTAATAACTAAAATCTTTTCTTTAATATAGAGAGATAAGTTAAGTTAAAGTGTTCTTTTAGGGTATTACTTATACCACAAACTTAACACCTAAGTAGCTTTATAAAGGTCTAAATTATTAGCAATAATATATAAACACTTTTTAATAGATTTATAGCTAGAGTAGAATGTATTAGTATATTACTAAATAATAGTAAGTTTTCTTAGCTTTAAAAGGAGCAGCTTCTTATCTCTTTAAGTCTCTAGTTAATATATAGTAATTACTCCTTCCTTATATACCCCTACTTTAGTAACTGGAAGTGTTTCTTTACCTAAAACCATTCTCTATATACTCTAGAACTTTAATAGTGGTATAGGCTCTAGAGTGGGTGGTATTAACAGCTAAGAGAATAATACTAGCATCTAAGAGAGTAGTACTAACGTCTAAAAGAGTAATACTAACAGCTAAAGAAAAAGTATTAGTAACTAAAGCTATTAAAACTCTAAAGCTTTCATAATAGGTATACGCGTCTATTTAGATAACTTAAGTAATTAACTAATAGTAAAGAATTATTTTCAGCTTGTAAAAGAAGATATAGATAAGGCCTATTAGTATAAAGCTTTAGAGATTAATTAGAGGAGCTTTAAGAGCTTCTTTTTTATCTTAAAAGACGTTATACAGTATATTATAATCTTTCTAAATAAATAGTTAACTACAGCCTTATAAACAATCCAATTAGGATTAAAAACGCGTAAATAAGGTATATTATAGTGGTAAAAGTCATGTCATAATTAGCTATATAAATTTTAATAAAGTGTAATAATATTAGTTTTAGTAAATTAAGTAATTCTCAGATATTTTATAAAACATAGTAATACTTATAATCTTAAGAAGTTTACCTTAACTAGAAGCTTAGAGGGAAGATAGTTTACTTAATCTAAAGTTTAAATAAATGTTTTTTTAGTAAGATCTTTTTATAAGAACGTGAAGGTTTTTTTAAAGAGTAGAAATATATTACAAATATGCTCTAAAGCATAATATAAAGAAATAACTCTATATAAGATTATATAATAGTATAGTATTATATAATTACTATTAGTTAATAAATAGAAAGATATACTTGTCTACTCTATTATTTACTAGTACTTTTAAAAAAAATTTATTTACTTTTATACTAAAGTAAAAACATAGTTTTTATTATATTTATTATAATTTAAAAGTTCTAATAGCTATATTACTAACTTAAACTTTTTATTAGTAGCTATTTAGTTTTTTAATAGTAAATTATATATATTATGTTTTTAATTTTATTTTTTAAGTTAAAGTACTTTTATTTAACATGTATAAAGTAATAGTTATAGTAGTATACTAAATATAATAACTTACTATAGTTTTTTTTTTACTTTATCTCCATATACTAAGTACTCTTATTTTAGATAGTATTTTTTATAAAAAAGATTCTAGTATTTAAAATTACTTTAACTTTATTTACTTTTCTATTTTTCTTTTTTATAGTATTTATATCTAAGTATATATTCTTTCTAATGTTGTGTTTAGTATTATTAATTTTACTAGTTATTTTCTTTTTTTATATTAATTATAGTATTAGAGTTTTTTGGAATTTGTTTGTTTAATTTTTATTTACTTACTACTTTTTTACATACTTTTTGTTCTTTTAGTTCTTTTATTTAAATTAAATATATTGCCTATATATATACAATTTTTATGTAGTTAACTAATTTATAAATTTAATATTCTTAATTTTTTTAGTTATTAAAAGATATTGGTATTTTTAATTTATATAGTAAGTAAAAGTGCTTTTACTTTATTATATTTATTATTTTTATTTTTTTAGCTTAGTTTCATATTTTACTAGAAAAAGCTTCTTTCTTTATTTTTTAAAATTATATAGTTTTTTCTACTAAACCCTTATTAGAAATTATAATACTTTTTTTTAAAACTATTATATTATATAAACACTACTTTTATAACTTAGTTTTTTAATTTATAAAATTCTTTTTTTTAGCATTATTTTCTAATTCTTAGTTTTATAATTTTTTTTTAGGTGTTAGTTTAATTTATAAATTTAACACATATTTTTATTTAATTACTACTAAATAATTATTATTATAATTTTAAAAGCTTTATATATTAAAAGTTAAATTTCCTAAAATAACTATATTTCTTTATTAATTTTTTAAAGTATAAGGGTTTGTATTTTTATACTTACTATTTAATATTACTTTTTTACTATCTTTTATAATATTTTTTCTAATTTTTACTAGCTATTTATAAGTTTATACTTTATTATTTAATACTATATTTTATAGGTTCTTTTTTATGTTTATTAAATTTACAGATTTAATATTAATTATTATTAAGTTTTTTCTAATAACTTTAATTAATAAGTTGTTATTTTACTATAAATTTTACTTTATAAACTTAGGTTTTATTCTAACTATTATAATTTTTAATTTCTTATTTAAACTTTTTTTTATAAAGTACTTAATATTACTATATTTTAGGCATACTTTTTTATTAAGTTACTTTTTATATTTTTAAGTTATAAGTTACATTTTTATTTTTTTTTATTATAGCTTTTTTATTTAAACTTTATTAATGTTTATTTTATTATAAGCCTAATTTTATTATATTAACGCCTTTTTTTTATAGTTATTACTTGACTTTTTTTACGTTCTAGTTTGTGCTTATACTATTTATTATTTATATATATAATAGACTCTATAAGAGCTTAAAAGTTATTTAATTAATTTCTTTTAGCTAACTTATTTTTAACTTAGTTCTTAAGTCTAGTATAGTAAGCTACTATTAATAGTATATTATTTTAGTTAATTTGTAACTATAGTTATTAGAATTTTATAGTATATACTAAAACTAATTTATTTTATTATAAGTTTTATATTTTTTGTTATATAAAGTATTTTTTGTTGAGTTTTTTAAACACTACTATAATTTATTATATAAAGTTATTATAACTTTTAAAAACTACTTTAGTTTTATTTAATATTTCTAATATATTTTCTTTTTTTTATATATAATTTTTAGTTAAGAACTTAAACTAATTTATAGTTCTACCTTTTATATTTATACTTATTATAAGAATTCTGTTTTATTTTTTAAAAAAAGTAGATTTATTAAATTAAGTAAATATTTCTATTTTTATTAGAAATTTCTTGAATTTTTTTTTTATACTATTAAACCTTTTAAGTAACTGTACTTTAGTACTTAAAGTATAACGTTTTTTATAAGCGAGTGAGCTATATATGTGAGTGAACCACCTTAACCGACCCCTACCACTTCAACAGCTAATAACAACCCACAACCATTAGCTATTATCACTACAATTGATAGGTAGATGGCTAGCCTCAGCCTTAACCTGTGTACACTTCCTTGCATCGTGCCCAGTCTGCCTGCAGCGTCCACAGCGCCTAGGCTGTTGTGGGCCATTAACTCCACGTCTCTTACTAGAACCTAATTCTACCCTTATCTGCGCATTAACATCAGCCTGAGCTAGTATAGCTGCACCTTCTGCCTGCGATAGAGTTCCTAGTCTCTATATACGCTTCTTTTTGCGCTTCCTACGCTCTGATATGACCTTATTAGCCTGTTGTAGGGTGGCTAGCTGTGAGCGCATTAGGACACCAGCGTGTACCATCATCGACGCACCCTTTATAAGCTGGTCTAGTGATTCCAGAATTAACGTAGGTGAGCTATTCTGGTGCTGCTTAATACGTCTACGTAGGTGAGTAGACTAACTGTCTAATTCAGCGACGTTGCTGGGTGTCTGGGGTTCTTATGGAGTCGCCTCTGTAGGCAGCTCAGGTGTCTGTAGCCTGACATCTAGATTTGATAGAACGACGTCTGGGTTAAATGGAATGAGGCCTGTACCTCGAAATCCTCCACGTATATTACTCTCAGTAATCGAGGCTAGATAGGCTGCCTTGAAGAGTGGCAGGAAGTGAAGCTTAGTGACGTGGAAGATGTGATTCCTGACCAGCTTATTAACCTCTTTTCTGTAGGCTTACTTAAGAGGTGCAAAGCAGCCTACATCTAGAGGCTATAATAGATGCGACGTATGTGATGGCATACAAAGTATAAGAATATTCTTCTTACTACAAAGCAGCTGAAATTTAAGAGACTCGTGGCTCTCATGGCTGTTCAGAATTAATAGACAATTGACGCCTACAGTTCTATTCTTTATGTGCATGTCAAAATGCTCTAGCCACTCAGCACCTATCTTATTTATTGTCTAGCCATTCTCACTTATTGCGATTGCCCAGCCTGGTAGTAAGTCCTCATACCAGCAGGATAGGTAATAGACTCCAGCGAAGATAATGAATAGTGGAATTAGCCAGCCTTAACTATTCACACCTTAAATAACAGTAACCCATTCTCTGTTACCTGGCTGTACAGCCTTAGGCTGACTACGTTGCTCAGAGCCTGTAATAACTTTAGCAGTTAACGAGACACCCATCTGGAAGCCTGTCTCATTAAAGTTGTACGTGTCTTTATCGGTGATGCCATGCTTCGCTTTAAAGTTGCATATAAGATTAAACTATAGCTATATAATAGCAGGATCCTCACAGCGAGCACGCTGATAGTCGTACTTCCTATTATATTTTGTCTCAATTTCCTCGGTCCTCTTGATAAAGTTGTGTGGCCATAGGATGCCAACTATCAGGTTAGATTGCTCAGCCAGCAGATAGTTAGCCATCTCTCTTACGTAGATAAGCTTAGGCGCGAATCCTCGTGAATCTAGGTCTAGAATATGTACGACAATAGCTCTCTCTTCTAGCTTCGTAAGTTTCTTTAAATTAGGCTCATAATCGCGTCGTGCAGTAGTCCCATCAATTCGTCGCTTAAGTGTAGTCTTGTTGACTTCATAGGTTGCTGCCATGCGTCGCACGGTCTGGATTTAATTCCGCTGGATAGCTGAAATAGCTAGGGACATTCTACCTTCGCTGCAGATAGATTTAGTCGTGATTTATTAAGCCATGGTTATTAATAGTTGACGCGTCGTGATTCTCGGTTAAGGTGGTTCACTCGCATATATAGCTCACTCGCTTATAAAAAAACGTTATACTTATATATTTACTTAATTCTTAAGTTTAAAAACTATTTGTTATAGTTTTATAATTTGTACTTATTATTACTATATAATTTGGGTTGTAAAAAATACTAGTATTAAAATTAAACTACTTAAGTCTACTATTATTATATAAGTTCACGTAATTTATAAATACTTATAGTATTATAATTTAAGGTCTATAGCTTCTATATACTTAAAGCTTATAAGAGTATATAATATAGCTTTTACTATATACTATAAATAGTATATAGGTTTTTTTAACATAGTAAGTATAAGTATAATTTGTGTTAAAAACTTTAGTAATTACATAAAATTATAAAGTAACTTACTAATATAATGTTCTAATAATATAAAAATATAATAAAAGTAATAGTTTAACTAATTTATTATATAACAATTTAAGAAAGTTACTTAAGAATAAAAAATAAGTATACAAAAAGAAACTATTTAAAAGCTAAAGAAAATACTTTTTATATAGTAAATTCTTTACCTACAATTTCTAGGTAAGAAGTTTTAATAAGTGTTTTAAGTTTTTATTACTACTTATTATACTTATTATACCTATAACTATGTACGTAAAATATTACGTATTTTTTTTTACTATTAACTTTATTAATTACTTTAATAATATTAGCTAAAAGCCTTACTTTATGTCTAGTTTTTTAGAGTGTTTATTTTATTTTTATTTTAGTATTATATTCTAATACATGCTTTTTTACTAATAGCTAGTAATTCTTCTTTAGTTAGTTTACTATATTCTAATTATTATTTATAATAAACTCTTGCTTATTACTACCTATAATACTTATATATAAAGTAAGTAATTTTTTATTTTTTTTAGTATTAAGGTAATAAAGAGTTTAATAAGTATAAAATAAAATATACTTTTTTACTAAATATTAAATAATTATATTAAAATTATATAAAATATGTTTATTTAAATAGTTTTATAAAACTAAATCT
This sequence comes from Zopfia rhizophila CBS 207.26, assembly GCA_010093925.1. Lineage (NCBI taxonomy): Eukaryota > Fungi > Ascomycota > Dothideomycetes > Zopfiaceae > Zopfia > Zopfia rhizophila. The sequence continues at coordinate 1,008,563 of ML994633.1, forward strand.
AGTTTCATTAACTATACTTAGTAAACTTAAATAATAAAAACTACTATTACTTTTATAAATAAACTAACTATAAAAAAGTATAAGTAATAAACTTTATATACTAAATAAATAAAACTACTTATAAATAATAAAAAATACTAATAATAATAAATTTCTAGATATTAACAATTTTAAAAAAAATTGTACTAACTATAAAAAGTAAATAAAATATACTTTTTAATATTAATTTTCTAAAGTTTATTTTACAAAATAGTGTCGTATTATTTATAGTTATTATATTTAGTTAAAAATACAAGTATAGAATATTAAAAATAATAATACTAAAACTTATTTTTAAAAAAATATAAGCTATAGCTTTACATTACAATTAGTAACAAAAAAGTAAAACTTAATTATATATATATATATATAATAAGAAATAAATTATACTAGTAATTATTAAATAATTAATACTAATATATATAAAGAGCTTATTTACGTATTTAATAAATTATAATAAAATAAATCTAATTACTTAATACTAAATTTATAAAAACTTAGAAGCTAATATACTTATACTTTTTATATAAAGTTATGTGTATATAAGTAATATAAATAAAGTAGTATTTAATATTTTTATTAAGTACTTTAATTAAATTTAGAATTAAGTTACTAGTTATTAAGTAAAGAAAATAGTAAATAATTAAGTAAAACTAGTAAATTTATTTATTATATATTAATAGAATATACAAGTTAAATAAAATAAAATAATAAAATTAAGAATTTTATTAACTACTAAACTACTATAGTAAAGTAAATATATATTTAAAATATATACTAATATAAATTTATAAAAAAGTATTAAAACAATTAGTAATAATTTTTTATTAAATAACATATACATAAAACATATACATAAAGTTTTTTATTTAAAAGAATAAGTATTTTATAAATTAAATAATATGTATTAAAAACTTAATAATTATAAAACTTTGGTAAAATTATACTTTTACTTTAAAAATTAATTAATTTTATATAAGTAATATTAGTAAAAAAAAAAATCTAATATACTTACTTAAAAAAAGTTAAATAATAATAAAATTTTAGAGCTAAAAAAGTATAAATATAAGAAAATAAATTTAGAAAATAAACAAATAATATAAGTAATAAAAAAAGAAAATAAAACTTATAAACTCTAATATTTATATATATAAAGAAAAAAAAAGCTAATATAAACTTTTAAGTTAATTACTTTTATAGCTATATTTATTTAATTCTAATAATAATAATATTAAACTAAAAAAGTTAAATTTAAAAAAGTACTATTATAGTAAATAAAACAATAATAGTAAAATTTTAAAAAAAGTAAAATTATTAAGCTTAAAAAAGCCTAGTTAAGTTAAATACTAAATAGTAATAAACACGCAATATTATATAATAAAAATAAAAAGAAATTTAGAACTTAAAAAATAAAATAAATAAAGTAGTTTTAAATAAACTTATAATAAAATATAAAATATATATAAAAAATATAGTATTTAATAAGTTTATTTTTTAAATTAATAAAAATTATTTTATATAAAAACATAATTTAAATAAAAAAATACAAAAACTAAAGTACAAAAATAATGTTAAAAATAATTAATTTAATAATTTAATTAAAGTAATAATAATTACTAAACTTATTAAATTTAAAATGTTTAGAATTTTTAACTTGTATAACATAAAGTATAAGTAAGTAACTAAAATAAAATATAGTAATATTATACTAAAATACTAAAAACTAATTACATACTTTAAAAATAATAATAGATAATTTTATATAAATAAAAAGTTATTAAACAAATTAATATTATAGTATATATTAGTAGTTTAGTATAAATAGTACTTATATTATTTAATAAGCTTATTTAACTAAAGGATTAAAAGAAATTAAAAGAAATTAAATATATTAGATTTTTTATCTAAATTTAATACTTTTATATAAATATATATATTTTGCTTACTTTATATAAAGTTTAAATAAATAGTTTATTATATTTTTTATTATTATAAAAAATTTTTTATAAAAGTACTAATACCTTTTTTTTCTTTTTTTTATTCTTTTCTTTTTTTTGGTAATTATCTTTTTACAAGAACATAAAATACTTAATAAGTAAAAACATATTATATATATAAGCTTAAAGTATTATATAAAAAAATAACTTTATATACTACTACATAATAGTATAATATTACGGAACTATAGTTAGTTAGTAAATAAAGAAATATTCTTACTTACTTTTATAACTAGTAAAAATAATTAACTTATATTTAACTTTAAAACTTTATAGTATTATGTATTATATATTTTTACTATTATATTAGTATTTTAATAAACGCATTTTATATTACTATAATTTTTTTTAAATAATTATATTAGCTTTATAATTAAAATAAATTTAAAAAATTTATTATTTTAATAGTAAATATAACATAATATTATAAAAGTTTTATAAATAAAATATTAAAAATTTAAATATAACGTTAATTAATTACTATATATAATATTAAATAATAATTTAAAACATTACATAAAAATAAGTTTATAAATTTATATAAAGCTTTTATAAAAAAATTAAAAAAAAATATATTAAAAAGTATTATAAGTAGTTATTATAACAATTTTAGTTTATATTTATAATAATATTAGTATAAAATATTAAAAAGCATTAGCTTAAAAATTAACTAAGTAAGTACTTTATAGAATGTATATCAAGTACTAAAAAAAAAAAAAGAAATTAAAAAAGAAATTTATATTAATTAAATTAAGCGTGCTTAAAAAAGATAACAATAATTAAAAAGAATTACGACTAAATTATTAGTACGTGATCTTTCTATTTAAAGGAGAAAATTCCTAGAATTTTGTAGCTTAATTCTTTATAGTTATTATAACACGTTTTATAGTCTATTAAGGTTTAGAATTAGATTAGACGAACCGTCCTCATTCGCGGAAACCTGAGTCGTCCTGTGTGACATTAGAACCTCACCTTGTGTCAACAAAACAATTCAACTAGCAGTTCACTAGCTTCCGAACCTGTACCATAAGGCAAAGCAGCAAAGGACCCCACCTCACAAGAAAGCAGTCATCACACCATCTCGACACCACGTCAAAGCAATAGAAATGTTTTTATTTACCATCCCATCCCATTACGGGCCCCGCAAACTCCAATTACTCTTCTTCCTCCCCACAATATTCGTCTCCACCCCCGTCTGCGCCAATCCAACCCCCTGACTCAACGGATCCACTTGCTCAATAACATATCGATCCCTATAATGCTCATTTACCTCTCTTTTACTCATTGTCCTCGTCAACTCTGTTTCACTCCCACCACTCACACTCTTTATACTGCCGTCCCTCCCACTATGCTCCAATTCATATTCCCCTCCCCTGCTCAACCGTCGATGCTCAGTAATCCGTACTTCAGTTAAAACAATGATTTGGGCGAGGGACTTGGAGAGGACGGGCCAGAAGATCGGCATACTGGCGCATATGATTGCGAGATCGATTTCGAGACAGGATAGGATGATGGGGACTGGGGCGTTCCAGGTGAAGTCTATGTAGGGCAAGGTTGCAGCTTTCGATTCAACAATCGTGAATAATCTCCAAACGGAAATAAACACGACCACAGCTCCCACTGAAAACAGTCCCGTGAGCGCCCAAAGCTGTTTCCGTAGTCTGAGCTCCGGCTCCCGATATAGTACCAAGGGTGTAAGGAATACGGCGAGGTCGAAAGCCATGTTCAATGCGGTATGTGTTTCGAAGGTAATCGCGAACGAAGAGATATCGGAAAAGCCGTAGCCATAACATTTTGGTTGCAGATCTCTGTCCCAAAAGCCTTGGACCGGAAAGCAGGGCACCCAGGCTAGGAAGGAGTATACGAGACCCCATAGGGTGATGAGAGCGAGGAGAAAGAGACAGATCCAGCGCAGGGTGCCGGTGCGGAAGATGCGGAGGTATTGGAAGAGCAGCGAGATTTTTATGAGGGCTGTGTTGGTTACGTAGGTTCCGTTTGAGATGTAGAAGAACTTTGATTTAGAAAGTTAGAGAGGGCTTGGAGATGCAGAGGGAGTGGAAGGACTGACGAGGAGGTAGTTGCGTCTCTGTTCCGAGTCCAACGAAAGAAAGTGCCTACCCAATCCTCCGCGGTCGTCGGCTATGGTGCGTGTTAGCAGAGTATTTGGAATGGAAAAAGATACATAGGTACCGAGTAGCACGGCGACTCCACCCGTCACGCTCATCAACTGCGTCCGTCAGCATTCCATCGCATGCGTGCTCTCTCCTCCCATCGGACACATACAAATGCCAGAACAACGAAAAAATCATCCCACCACGATTTCCTCACACTCACGAACCGCGTATACAACCGCAAAAACACCGCGAAGCAGGCCAGTATCTAGATCTCGTGTCAGATTCTCAGTTTCTCCAAGCCAAGTCGATCGGGGAATCGGGCGGATCTCGTGTACCTTGAAACTAATCAAACTCCCAAAAATCGTCTCCCGTCGATTCGGCACAGGCTGCGGCTCATTGAGATCCGGCGGATTCCTCAACATCTCCAGGATCAAATCTTGCGAAGCCATCTTGATCGACCGTCATCCCCAAAATGTGAAGGGCTTGAGGTTGAGATTAGCAAGAGAAACATTGAACAGCGCATTGACGGGCGCATGTCAGCTTCCATAGGGAACTTTTAAGACGGGGTTCGGGCTGACTCGTGGTGCCCTAATGGCACGCCAACGACTCATAATGTTTCGCCCGAAACACCAAAAAGCGAAGTCAGTGAGCGCTAGCGAACCCATGACAGCGGGTGACAGGGTCGTATCTGCCCATGTCGTAATGAGAGACCGGGGGTTCGGCGGGGAACACCTGGTCTTTACTCCTGGTTGCTTTATGACAACTCGTTGCTCTTCCAGGCGGATAAAATATATAAAACACTTTTCCTGCATGTCGATCGCCTTGCTGAACAAAATAGGGCCGAAAAATGAGGAGACAGGTTGCAAGACGTGAGATTTGCTACTCTTTTGCAGATATGATACACTTTACGACATTCAATTGGGAAGAGTGGCACATGCTGTGAGGCCTGTGACGCGATGAATTGAGTTTCTCTGGCCGTTCTTTTGGCGCGGCAATCGGTTCCTGACGGCCGATGGTCTGTGTTTGGCGGGCGAATCAAGGCCTGGTCAATCGTTGCAGTTTCGGGAAAGATGGCCATGCGCCGTCATGCGCATTCCTGTCCCGCGAGTTTTTTTGGATCTAGCGGGATTCTGGACCCTGCGACGTGGTGCATGAATAGCAGGGGCGGAGTTGAGATGAGCTGGATAATTCGAGAAGCGAAGAAGTAACATCAGCATTTTTGATTTGGCGTTCTAGCGTTAGGAGAAATATGGATGATATGAGGTGAGAACGAAACGTTTCTATGCGCATTGGATCTGTTGCCTGCAGGTACCGATAAAAGTGAGTGCGGGTGATGAGTTCAGAGATGCACGCGAAGGAAAACGGCCTGCCACAGTACGAGAGTCTCCGAAAAGTAACATCATGTCAAGGAACGCAACACTACACCCAACCCAGAAGCATGACTATGGCTCTCTTTCCCTCGTCATAGATCCTTTCTTATCATCCTCTTATATCAGGCATACCCATCCAATCATCGAAACAACGCCTAAATTCCTCGCTTCTCGTTGCACGTGTGACACGACGTCTAGCAGCTTGAAACAGCTCTATCCTCCACAAACCACGAAGCGTGGTGACGTCCGGATCAAAAGATTGGCCTAAATAAGTTGCGGGTTTGAGCTAAAACGAATGTTAAACGCCAACCATGTAAGGCAGGGATTTCGGAAAATATCGACTTCAGATCACTTATGGCCGATCGAGCTATATCCAAGTCAATATCTTGCATATATATCGATGCGACGAGGATCGATTCCAAAGCTATCTTCATGCGAATCAGGCGGGCAAATGAGAGTGAGCACTGGGGTATCATCTCACATCGGTAAGGAATCTGTAATCATCAGGTTTGCCATCCTGCATTAAGATAGGAGTAATCTTAGAGAGCGTGGTCAAATGCCGTATGTGCAACTGTTGCGAGTCGTTGCATCTTTGTATGAATCCTGATATCAAAAATCTGTTATGGTAAGTCGTTAAGTTCGGCTTTACATCCTTAAAAAGTCCATGGCGCTACAAAGGGTGCGGCGCGTTGCATAACGTTTTTACGAGCTATACGAGCTTGTTCTTGGCAACCTCATCAAAATGGGCTCACATCAAAAACAACCAAAAATCATCGAAAATAGGCGCAAATAATCAGGATTTTGTGGCTCATTCTATGCGCGGAAATTGTTATTGCCTTAGTGTTCAATACAGAGCTTTACCACCCGTACAAAGTAGTCAGGGTGGAGATGTTTAGCCATGTACGACTCCATTATAGGATCTTTCTACCAAACTGACTCCACCCACCTCTCTGCCTTTTTCTTTGCCATTTGTGAAGAAGACGTTACAGTGTAGCTATTAATAAATCCTTCCAACCTGCCAAAACAGCGCTCAATTGGGTGTAAATCTGGTGACTAGGGTGGGTAAGAAGCAAACTCAATTTCCTTCTCACAAATTGTATAGCGGAGGTAACAGCGAGCAGCCTGGTGGAGATAAACATTATCCTCTGTAAGATAGATCCATAATCCTTAATTCTCTTCCCTAATCGCCTTATAGTACGGAAATACATGTTTCTTTAATATATTTTCAGCGTACCAGATCGCGTTCATACCTTTACCTTCAGTGTACATAAAAATCTCGTGCTTAAAGACCTGCTTTAGTGATTTCCTATTATATAGACCCTTCCTACTGCAGCCTGGGTGTTTACGACGATATTCAGCGTTCTCAGCTTTAATTTTATTATTAATCTCCTCCAATTATTTGTACTCAGGCGTGCCAGGAATAAGAGCCTGTTTTTACTACCACTTACAGTGTAACCGGTCTTCTTCATTAGCGGCTATAACCTTAGTTTTCAAGCAATCTTTCTCATTCTTAGATATAGCTACCTAGGTAATACAGGGCCTTTTGTATGAGCAGGTAACATAAGAGAATACAGCAGCGCAAATTATAAGAGAGAACCAAGAAAAATTAACATATACAGTAAAGTTATTTAAATCAATATTACGACCTTAAGGCGCGGAGATCTTCTGCTTGCCTCTATAGTTATTAGTGCCTTCAAAAGGCTTTAAAGTCTCATTATAACAGATAAATATAAACTTAGGGAAATGCAAGTTGTACTTATCTATTAACCACTATAAGTAGTTAACTTACTGCTTCTTATCCTCTTCATCTAGCTTACTCTTTTTAGGCCGTACTTTTTAAACAATTACGTAGTTATGTTCAGAATCTCGGTGCTCCTTTACGACGTTTTCAACCTGCCTCCAGTTAAATTTATTAATGCCAACTTCTTAAAGAACTAGGCGAACTACAGCCACTATTTTCTAGTCCCCTTTATCAATTATCGCCTTCCGCATTTAACTAGATAGCTTACTGCCGTTCTCCACCTTTGGTTTCTTGCTAGAACGGTTAGATTAAGGAGGTATTGAGGCCAACATCGCGTGAATATCGTCGCCGCTAGCTCAGTTTCAAGCTTAATAGTAAACAGTACTTACAGTCGACTCAGGGACCCCTAGATCATCTGCTATTTCGCCGAATTTTCGTCCACTAATTTTCCTGAGGGTAATTATAAAGGCTTGCTCCTATTAGGAGACGTCTGCAGCGCCTGTAGCTCTGCCCTAGGAGCATTGTACTGACATGTTGTTAGAGAGGTTACAGAAACTCAAGATTAACTTCATTTGATGGGGGGCCAAGACCTGAGAGCGAGGCTCTCCCATTGGCTGAAACTTCGCTTAGTAAGGAGGGGAGGTCCTAGGGCCCGTGCGCTCGTAAAAACGTTATGCATCGCGCCGCACCCTTTGTAGCTCGTTCTACGCTGGATGGGAAAGAAGTAGTGTGGCATGAGCCGCCTTCTCAAGTTGATGCGAAATAGAAAAGCATAGTCGATGTCACGGATTGGAGAGCGAAGTCCTTGGTCACTTACTCACAGTTGGAATATGCATTCTTCGCACCATGTGAACTGTGTCATGTGAATTCAATTGGCTAACGATATTTGCAGAAAAGTCTGCTTGCGCTAACGACTTCCATAGCGTGTTGAACAGAGAATGAGAAGCCTGCTGCCTTATCACACACCCGGAAAACTTGCTGCACCCGGATGTATCTGATCGAAAACCGGATGCACACATGAATGAGCTAGAGAACAACTAAGGTCGGAAGAGGGGTCAAACGAAGAACGAGCCACCATGCCTTGAAGTAACTCCCAGAGTTGTCGCTATGCCACCAAGCCACCTGGAACCATCCCCATGTTACCTGGAACGACCGCCGTGCCTATTCAATGATGGATGATCCAAATATTTTTTTTTTTTTTTTTTTTTTTTTTTTTTTTAAACACCAGTTTAGATATTTTATGGTCGGTATAGACCTTGAGAGAGGAATTTTGAAGATAGCCCCCAGGCAAGGCTAAAGGGAGTTAGCTTCTTCTTGATGTTTATCCACTGAGAGAAGGCATAACCGTTATGTCATCTCCTTGCTTCTTGGAGATTCTACATGCGCCAATTATCAAACGTCTTTCTGGGAATCGATTGTAAGTCCACCAAAAGGTATCTATGAGGTTACCATTTCCGGCATCAGGAAAATTGGTTCGCGATCGCGGGTAGAGAACCACTGAAGGAAGCATATAGGTGGCCGAACATGTTCGGTAAAGGTCCGTTGGCCAGCTACACCGGCTATTCGTGTCGCCGATAGCAGATGCCTGTGACAGCAAGAGAACCGCCAGGGACGAAAGAGCATGCAACATTGCTTTGGTGGGCAATTGGTGGGGACAAGTGTTAAAGCGGGCTTGGTGTGGATGAGAATGCAGTGTGGGATTGATGAGATTGTAGTATTGATGACAAGATGCTGTTGATGAAGATGGGGTGTGGATGAAGATAAATTGCGTCTGGGGGTGGGCGATGGGAAGCATAGGATGACACCGCTAGTATTGTTTACCAGTGGTGAGTTATGCCTTCACTTCTCGACCACGTTAGGTGGACTTCATGAACTCCAGGACTCATCATCTCCAAGACATTGACTTAGCCGAACCATTTTTATGCATCATTCGTATTATTTGTTATATATTTTCCAGTCCTAGATCCTGAGCAGAGTCCGCTGAAGAGCGGTTCTCGAGGGGAGAACGGCGGCTGTGCGCGAGATTGGCCTATGAGGCATTGGGACACATTGAAACCCATCCCCTTTGAGTTTATGATCCCTCTAGCAATACTACCGGATATAGTCTTGCAAAGGATTCCTTAGACCTAGTTACTGGTCTAGGAGAGCAGGAGGAAGGTCTTTGGGGTGGATTAGTTTGTCTCAAAATATATGCACGTCACAAGTCCTCACTAAGATGAGAGAATGGATTTTCAAGGCCATGAGGATCTCGAAGCAAAATCATGATAGGAAATGGGAGTCTCCGCGAAAGGATCGCAACACTTCACATCAAGTCACTTCACCATTTCCCGTCACGGCACCGTATATAGCTAACATGACGACATAGAAACAACATTGAACTTCCTATATGCAATGCACTCATAAACCCAAACGACCTTTCCCTTTTCCAGCTAAGAGAAAAATACCTGTGTGAACGAGCGAGGAGTTAGAAGTGCAGATGCTTATATACGTTCAAAGAGCGACGGTCTTTACTCCCTGCTTCTGAACCCCGGTCCCATTCGCTAACTCAATCTTCTCTGGAGCCTTGGCAGCTGCGGCTGCTTCTTTTGCTTCCTTCGCTTCCTTCTTCTTCTTCTTCTTTTTATCCTTCTTCGCACTGGGGGTCCCATTCACCTTGACATCATCAACGGGCGACGCGACCTCTGCCGCCGGCTCAGAAGGACTGACTGCTGCTTCGACGACTGGCTTGGACTCAACAACAGGCTTCGACACTTCCTTAACCACATCTTTCTTTGACTCAGCGACAGTTGGGACATGTACTTCTTGCTTTGATTCTTTTGCCTTAGCTGGTTCAGGCTCGGCAGGTTTCTCCACCTTCTTTCCCAACTTCTGGTACGTCTTGCTGTTTCCCCATCCCGTTTCGTCGGTACCAGGTTCCGGTTGAGATGGTGTTGCTATTGGCGAATCAACACGCTCGACAAGCTTAGGATCTTCTTTCTTAGATCCAAGATCAAGCGGCGTAACTAGCTGTGAGGTGTGTCTTCCAAGATCTGGTGTCGCTGTCGGTACAGTGGCATTGCCATTGACTATATCAGCTTCCTCCGCATCGGAACCATTAACCTTCGGCTCCTCCACCTCCTTAATTTCAGAAATAGTCTTAGGAGCTGTCTGCTCGACCTTCGGTTCCATCGCCGGCGTCGACTGTCCCGTGTATCCCTTGGAAGCCTGACTCACAACAGCCTTCATCACAATCTGGCGGAACTTGCGATCACCATGAATCTGGTCGATAAAAGAAGGTTTCAGGAAAAGTTCATGATCCTCCGCGTGTGCAGCTTTGATCGCATCTTCCAGATATGCCGGGAACCATGATTCCTCTTCTGGCAAGCCTGGAAACGCATCTTCGCGGGCGATGCGCAACACATCTAGGATCGAAAGCTCTTCGCCCAGAGATGTAATTTTTCCCCTTGCCAACTCTGCCAGACCAGGAAGCTTGTAACGTGTTGCGGCGCAGTACACGCAGGTGCCAAGTTTGTATCCCGCTGCTCCCCCGTTTTCACTGGATTTGTGTTCCGTCAAGGTCTGGTACTTTCCGGTGTACAGATAATGTACAAGGCAATGGGCAGTGGCTTCATCTAGGTCGGGAAGAACGACTGTGTCGTTGATCTTCTCGCCCCAGAGCTTCGAGAACAGTTTCGCATCCAATTCCTGGCTTTGGGAGAGCAAGACGCGGTGGACACGGAACCGGGTCTGACTGGGACCGACATCGAGGTTGATGATCTCCCGGTCAGTATACGGCCTGTCGCATTCATGGATCAGCCAATCGCTGTCGCAGCAATGTAGAGTTGGACGAGGGACTGGTAACTTACGAATCGGGATAAGCGTTCACCGAAAGTCCTCCTCGACCGTATGCATACCCATCCAGCAACTGATACGCACCCTCTGATTCGCCCACCGAAGAAAGCGACCGCAAGTTGTCGCTTATCGACATGATTGGACCACTTTTTCTCCGTCGAGGTATGAGCGAGCAATGACTCTTTTCTCGCCCTCCATTGCCACTATTTCAATCATTTCAATTCGAGGGTAAGATCATGAGGCTTAAAATTTATTGAGTTGTCAGTGTTGTCAGTACGCCCTGTTTGTGAGGGGAACTGCACGTCGTGCATGACGTGTGAGCTGGCAGTGCGCCCCGCCATTGTACAACTCTCAGCCTTGCAGGATCGAACTCGTGGTTCGTCAAGAGGGTAAGCCCAATTGTGGAGTGCATGCAGGTAACAATCTACCACGCTCACTGTGCAGAATATACAACGCAGACCGGTGAATCTGGGTTCCGTTTTCCGAGTTATTGGACAATGCCAGGTTGACATGTACGCTTGATTGGTGCAGAGACATGTGGATGCGGTGTCGAGCGCTCAGGTGGAAATCGGCATGTGCAGAGTTACCTGAGAGAGTACCATTGGCCGATCTGTGTGTGGTAGAAAGCCTCACTCTGGTCCTGCTCATTCTTCCGACCCAGTATTTCATGTCGTGCAATGTCCGTTGGGCATCGAAAAGTTGTAGTTCAGCCTCATGCTTACATTGTCTTTCCTGCTGGCTGTATATTTTCAGGAGATCAGGTCATTTGGGCTTTTCATGATTTCTGGCGTTCATGATATCGGAAGATTGGACTCCTCTTGACTTAGCCTTTTCCGGGTGAATGTTGTCCGACTTCTTGGTGAACTCAGATCTGTATTCAATTTCATGGAGAGATGGGTCCTTCCAAGAAGACATTGCTGAACAGTGGAGCGAATCAGTTTCATTTCAATCGGATGCGGAGTCTATCTTTATTCAAGAAACGAGAAGACTGTCGGTGATGGTCGGGATAAACAGCGTCTTTTATACATCGCGGTTCTCATGGGTGCTCAACACTGGAATGAATTAGCCTAGGGCGATAGGATCTTCAACGCGAAATCAGGTCGCGTGAGGAAGATTGGAGAACTCTTCCAATATCCATTCGATCTAGAAGATTGCAAGAGCAAGAAACGAGAGAGTTCATTCGATTTACTTGCGTAGAAGCATTTCATTTCAGTTTCTCGCTTAACATTGCATTGTTAGTTATTAAATAGCCTTGTCGAGTCTGGAGTTCTGTGTCTTTACTTCCTCTTGGGATATAGTTACAAAGACTTTGTATGAAAAAGCGAAATCGACATTTCCGTTGGAGAAAGTAGACTGCTGATGTACCAATCCAATACCTAATGTGAAAACTGTTCATCGTAAAAGGTTTCTCGAGTACCACAACTTGAGTGTGGACGGATTCGTTTACTACTAGTACCTGTATCAGAGCAGCGCCGTCGCCGATCCCCCCGTCGATCATTATATAGCTTACGAATCGCCCTCAACTCACCTCGCTCGTTATTTATGTAGGATCGCTCTCCTTAGTTTTCAATTTATCGAGTTCTCTCCGACATTTTTGGTACATCCGAAGATTGCTCGGTGACAATACCAAAATCTCAATTGGGAGGCCGGAAAAAGAGTAATCAGAGAATCCATTCATTGTCTTCGCACAAGCCCATCAACTACCGAAATGGCGTTTCCACATGCTTGGGCATCCGGATGGTTTACCCCAAGCGTTTTCTAAAGCCCATTGTATGACTTCTAGTAAAGTAGTGAGGCTTCTTCATGCCGCTCTTGGTATTTAGTAAGTACGCGAAAATGCAGACGTCCAGGGATGCTCTTTTCCCAGCACCTTTTCAAACCCCCCCACTGCTCGTCGGCTAATCTCCTCTTCCGGCTTGTACTTACCCTGGCTCTGCAGTAAAAGCGATAGGTCGCTAATGCATCCTAGCGCGTTATGTTGCCCTCTCCCATGAACATTCTCGTTGCCCCCAATTCTCGTCGGAGCACGACTTCGGCCTCGTTCAGAGTTGCTATCAAGCAAGTCAAGTAAGTTGGGGCCACCAGCATGATTTGCTGGATGAGAAAATTTGACCGACTTGCTTGACACTTGCTTGATAACTTGACTAGTTACATAATCCTAGCCTCCGCCGCTGAGTTGCTCGATGAGCCGCCGATGGACTCTATCGTGAGGCCTTGGTAGGGTGTTGGTGCAGGCCATGGTGTAGGAAATCTGTAACCGAGCGCAGGGAATCAATGATGTAGCAACCCATGATTAATTAAATGAGTGGAAGACTCGATCTATATACACAATCGAGGTGGATTGTACGTAAGAGCGTACGTAGGAGTGTACGCAATCTGCTGACGCCATAAGGGTCAGAGGTGAGAGATGGCGAGAGCACTACTTGATGACAAAGAGCGCTACTCGGTGACAAAATCGCCAGCAGCGTTAAGTAGTAAATCCTTTACTTACCAGGTCTCCTGCCGCGTTTGAGGTCTATCCTCAGAGTAGGTAATAGTCCGGGGTCCTGCCGATTAAGCTCAAGACGGGTTGGATTAGGACGAATAAAGTAAGGACGAGACGGCCGGACGCTTAATTCTACTTGTAAGTCCTAATAACTAATAGGGACAGATAAGCCTTCTTGGCAGGCTAAAGCTCCTAACTAGCCTATATGAGACGTCACGTGGCTATGCACGTTCACCAACAAGCCACCTCCAGCCACTATCAAGCCTTATTCAGGCTCGTGCCACACTCGTTCCTGCTATCACAATAGCCTTATTAACGGATTAACAGCGAGCAATTTTGGACGGACCACTACGGACTGCTGATATAAGGACGACTAGGAAGACGGATCGTTAGACGGTGGACTGGGCGGATAATCCCACACGCTGTGCGCCACCCACGCCGCACCCTATTATCTTGGGACATATCCGAGACCCTGGATCCAACCAATAAAAAGGAATTTCGATTTGTTTGCATAGCGTGACAATGGAAATACGAAATCTTTTGAAATGCAAGGCAACGTTCCCATAAACTGGATCGAAGTTTTACTAGATGGCATCCTTTGACCTGCCTCATCATTGCCTCCTTCGTTGTATGGCCGTGCTCAATGCGCTTCCAAGAATTGACTTCGTCGCGCTTCTAGTTTCTATTCTTTGAGACCACTCGACTAATTGTCGACTCACTAAGCACGTGACCAGAAGTTTAGCAGGATATAAGTACCTGCTCTTGCACATAGCGTGCATCAGAAACAGTTGTACACTCCTCAGTGTAACCGAGTGCAGTCAATCCATGTAGTAGAGACCCCATGCTGAATTAAGGGCTATCTAGATGATGTATATATATGTAAAGGAGTGAGTAGGCAGATGAGTGCCAAGCAGATTACATGTAGGCTGTAAAGCAGCTAGTGTAGGCAGATGTAACTTAGTGTAGGCGGTAATGGACCAGTGTAGGCGGTAATGGACCAGTGTAGGCTACAGCACCAATCAATGCTCGGTGACACTCAGTCTATTAGATCCAAAATATTATCTTTCTCTATACCTCACCTTCTCTATAGCTATTACCGCGGCCTCCGCAATGCGATATGCAAAATAGGACAACGCCTAATGCCCCGTGATTTCCATCACATTCGGCGTTCTTACATCTGAAAGCGGTATTTGCTCTCTACCGCATACGGACCTAAACCTTCAACCCTTGCTAATGAAAATGTAGGGTGCCAAGTCCGCGACGCCGTTTTGAGAGGCGCGCCAGTCGCTTTGCAAGGTGATGTACGAGACAAGGCCCTTGCGATGTTCTATAAAAGTGAAGATTGCAATCCAGATATAATGGTTGGCAAGGGGATAGTGGGTGCTTGGGGGATGTGGGTGCTTGGAAAACCTGGAATGTGGTTTATGTGTGAGGTATGCTGGTGTTACATGTGGGTTTAGCGCGAGCTTTTTCTCATATATCTATCGCCTTATCGATTTTCTGTTGGGCCCCTTATTGTAATATATGTGTCAATAGTACGATGAATGCGAATCATGGATAAAGGAGAGCGCCTCGCCTGCTGATTCCACGATAGCAATACTGATTGAAGCGTGGCAATGTGTGACTCGCATGGCTGACTTCGCGTTTTTGCTGAATGAATAGGTTAGGGTGAGCCACCACTTGTTCTCTCCTCCTACAAAATCCAAGTACTGCAAAAGCATATCAACATCGGTCAGTGCTAACAAGAATAGATATGCCGAACGTCGACTCACGATCTCAGTCTACACTTCAATGACCATAATGCATTAAATAAATTGGTTTCTCCCAGCAAAAATAATCCATTTCATTTGGCACACCGCAATTTCACGATCGAGAATGAACGTTTAATCTCAAAGCTTCTTAAAAGCAACGCGCCGCGATGTCGTTGGCCGCAACTCAGTCATAAATATAACAGAACTGACCACCAAAACCCCCAATATTCGTGAACAAGTCGGAAGTGAGCGCATCTGGTGCAAACCAGCCAAGCTTCACCTTATCATCGGCCTTAGGTTTACCTGGCACGACATTCATTCGCTTCTCCGGATCTTGCATCTGCCAAATCCACCAGATGCGATCGATCATGCCGTGGTGGAACCAGAAGAGTGGGTCACCCGGAGACGAGAAGAAGTCCTGCATTCAAGTGAAGTGGATTAGTATATGGGAAGGTAGTGTGGTTAGCGAGGAAAAGTACTTACACCGCCTGGATCGCCGCCAATTGTGTAATGCCCGCCAAGATGAACACCCCAGTCGTTCTTCTCGGGTTGTCCTAGCATGACTTTCTGGAAGGTATCCACGTCTTTACTGTCCTTGATCAGGGCATATGTGTAGTTGGCAAAAGTGACTGAAGCAGAGTACTTATTCACATCGCGACGGAGACATCGAGGGTTGGAGCCGAAGCCATCGGATTGGGGGTTTTTGGGCACGTCGGTGAGAACCGTGCCGATGGGACCGAGGCTGACGGTCATGCTAGGTGATGTTAGCATTCAAGAACTTCCAAAGCGAAAAAGAAGGTGTACTTCTTGAAAGGGCCTTCAGTCACACATCCGCCGCCTCCACCTGGTGGAATTTTGTCGTATGGCGATTTGTACTGTGGCTGCATGACACCTGGATAGGTGCTTGGGAGACCTTGACCGCCCATACTAGACATGTTTCCGTTGAAGAGAGGAGAGTTGACTGGGTCGGCAGCATAACGACCCCAATTCCAATACTACGCTCTTATATTAGAATTTAGAGTGTGATGAGTCTAGGTATTGCGCTTACAGGCTGATACCCAGTGTAGCCACACTCATCACGGAGAGCCTTTTCATAATACCAGATGTACAAGCGATGGGCTGGAAGCAAATGTGGCTAATTTCGATCGATATTAGTAGTTGGATATCCGTGAATCTTGTGCGAAGTAAACTCACTGTTGAATGAAGCTCCATCGCGTATGTCTCATGGGTTGCAACAAAATCATCATAACGACTCAGTGCACCGGGATACTTTGCCTTTGATGCTAACTTTGGTGGCTTAGACTGCAAGCAGAGGACCGCTCTGATGTATTCCTCTCGTTGTGGGACCGAGAGATCGGTCCTAGACAGCATGTTAGCTCTTTTCTTTTGATTAATGTGCCAATGGCAACTAAGCGCTGGAATTCATACCATTCCTTCCTCCGAGTGGCAGTTTCAAGAGTACAGCCAGACTTGGACGGATTCTTTTTCAGATAAGCCTCAAACTTAGGGACAGCTTCCTCTGCCAGCTTGTCAACCTCGTCGAGCGGGTACGGGAAGCCATCGGTCCTCCTATAGCGAATGCTAGTCAGTGGGCTGCTTCATAGACACAAGGGAGTTGGTGTATTACCGTCCAAATGTGAAACCCCCGGCCATCTTCTCAACCGGGCCTGCCCCTACTTCAAGGAGCGAAGAAAACAGGAAAGCCCAACCCGTGAATATCATTTTGAAGGCTCTGTTCGACCACCAAAAATTGGATGGATATATTAGCGAACGCTCACCTGCAGTCTACGAAGCTCCACATCCGGGACAGACCCGCATTCTAATACTTGTGCTGGTAGCACAACAACGGACGTTGATTGCTGAACTAGGATAGCGTGTGTGGGTTAGGTTCAACCATCAGTATGCGCCATCGAATGCGGTGATGAGGCCAGGACGATCCTACTATAGGAATGATTGTTGAGTAAAGATTCATGGTAGAGCAGCCAATGAAGAGAATACCGCTCGAGCGAATGTTTAAACTGGATATGAATTTTCTGGGGAAGCGGGGGGATACTTTAGACGAGATGAGAATTTAAGCTTATCTTCATCGTGATATCGCCTTGGCCAACGAACGGAGGATCTTTATCCCAGGATGTAGACGAGCCATCTGGAGCACGCGTCGTGGCTAATTTATCCTAATGTGGTTCTCCTGGCACAGGGTAACTACCGATTGGCTCGGCATTTACGTGTCGGGATTTTAGACGAGACAATTAGATGCGCGATCATATCGGGAGTGTCAAAACTCATATTGAGTGAATTCTGAGAGGGATGATTGTGGGTATAACGGTGTTAGGTGTTGCAGGTCGAGACAGCAACCGGATCGGAAGTCTTGTAGCTCTTGAGTCGTTCGGCTGGCCATGTAGGTGAAAGTTGTAAGTTCAATGAACCATATCCCAAGCGTGTTTTTTTCTGGCTCCCAAAGCTTGTGTCGTGTAGGGTTAGAATAAGTATCTTTGGAAAATACCGATACTTGAGAAGCGAAGGGCAGCTCACACAGAGGACTGGCGGATTTTGAATAGAGTGCAGACTCAGGCGAAAGATGAGGACGCGAGGGGATATTTCAAACGTAGGCAAACAGGCGTTACGATAGTAAGTGCATGAATATGGGATGTGGGGCGGGGTGTGAGTACCAAGAACAAAGGGTGAGTAGAAATTACTTTGACTCTTTAGAAAAAGGCTCACGTAATTATCATTCTAGACCCACTATGTAGTCCCAAAACATATGTTGCTCTAAGGTTGGAAGATCTCTGTTCAGACTGACGGGACTCTGGGGGAGCTCTTTAGCGGCGAAGTTTTCCCTTAAATGTCTGGTCGTTGGATAGCGCAACAACATTCGTCACATCCATGACGGTGCGCCAAGTTTTGACGCCTGCCCACTTAGTCCAATGAAGTATATGATTTTGATCAACATTTTCTCGATTCTTTGCTCACAACTTGAAGTCTGGTGCCAATTCTAGGATGTCCACCGGCATCTCCTGATAATGCCCGGAGCCTAAACTTCCTGTTCGAAGTTAAGAGTGGCAGGTTGTGAATGTGAATCGAGACTTACTTGCACAGTATCGCCGGCGTTCGGGTGCGGATATCAGAGTTTGACCTCAGATTCTTAGACATCTGTGCCGCAGCATCCGAGAATATAGTTGTTATCGTCGTGGCAGTCTCTTCGTGCATATTGAGTCGTTTAAGAGCTGTCATTTCGCAGCTGATAAGATTCAGAACGAGGGTAGAGTCTGGAGGGAAGAGCCGCGTGCCTATCGGCGCACCTGGTTGCGATATTAAGGGCCGGAAAAGATCGAACAATGATTTAATAAGGCCGTTGCAGGACTTCGTCGGGGTATAGGTATCAAACCATAATCACGGAATCTCGCGTTGCAACGATATTCGAAAGATTGACAAAAATTTCTACTGGGTTGAGATTATTGATCGTTGTGGCTTCTCTTTCAGGCCTTACTTCATCAAGTGTGACATCTGTAATTTTGAGGTGGCGTTAGTGGCTTTCTAGACCTGGCTCGATTCGGTGTTCATCCTGCTTCGATAGAGAGCTTCGACCAGTGGCGTGGCGTAGATGTCGAATTGGCGGGCTTGAGACCCTTGATCGCTGGGGCAACCGGTCGAGAGACTTTTCCAACCATCGTGACAGGAAACCAGGCGCAAGCACTAGTCGATTGCGGCATATACCGAGGGTATCTAGTCTTACTCCGAGATAAAATTCTCGGTCTCCACAGAGAGCGAAGCTGGTTTCCATGTCCTGCCACTCTTCCTGTAGTATCTTCTTTGATGAATTTTCAGAAATTCGACCAGTAATTCCTCCATAGATGTAAATTGTGGAAATAGGTTTGTGAACTGTCGGACGAAGGATGTGACAAAGTCGAAGGTGGCTTGGGTAGTGGCAGCCGCACTCCCAGCAGATTGAATAATTTCGCCCTGTATCCAGACCACACCGTTATCGTTGAAAGCTTGGCGGCCATGGAATCTTCATATAGACAAAAGATAGCGAACGTAGTATCTTCATCCTTGGTATCAATCTCGTATATGGTCTTCGTAGGTTGGGGAGCCAGCTTGACGGAAGGAAGTTGTTCGGTGCCTTCACCCTCCAGCTCTTCGTTGGCCAAAAGCTCAATTTGGTTGTTTAGGTCCTCGAGCGAGAGAGGCTTTGGCTCTGAAGCGGATCCACCTGCAGCTTTTACATTGACGTAAGGTTTGAGAATAGTCTGGATCGTCCACAGTGTATCGATAAAGATCATATGCCATGAATTTTGGCTTTGCTGAGAGACGAATGCTCGGATAGCGTAAATAGAACTGATATCCAGCACAGGGGCGGGGAATCCAGTTGATGGCAGTGATGGTAGTGTTTGCGGTATGCTAGGGATTGGAGTCCGAATTGTTCAGCAGAGGTTGTTCCGGGATCGTACTGAGTACTAAACCACTCTAGGAGGTGTGACATATCTCATGCCACCACACGTCGCTTTCGCGTATGCCTGTGCCGAGCAATCGCCTAGCCGAGCAATCGCCTGGCCGAGCAACTCCCGAACGCAACTCAGGGCTACAACGCTGCTTGCCGACATCTCGAAAGGTTAACGTTATTTTTCAAGTACTCGGGTCCTCTCGGCTGCTGGGCCGTTTTTCTGCAATAAAGCCACTTGCTCCACACGGGCCTACTAGCTCAACAATCATCTATAGCTCAACAATCAAACTTTAATAACTTAACAAATATATAAGTTATTTAATTGACTTTTTTTTATAATTTAGTAAAGAATTTAACTTTTTTTATAAAATATTTTATGTTTTTACATAATAATACTAAAATAAGGTAAATAGCCTTAAGTAGTAATTATTATATAAAATAAACTTATATAATATACTTTTTAATACTAATAAAATATTACTAGTATAAAAAATAATTTAATAATTAGTAAACTTATAATACTTTTATATTAACTATTTTATTAAAAAAATTTGAAAATAAGTTTTTTTATATTTTTATTATTTTTATATTATTATAATAACTTTAATAACTATTATATTTATAAATTTTCATTTTAAAATACTTATAAAGTATTATAATTTACACTTAATAATTTTTTAAATAGGATTAGTAACATTTTAGTAATTTTTATAAAAAATAATTTTACTTTTAAAAATAAACTAAAGTTTTTATATTTAAAATTTTATATAAATAGCTTTATTTATTATAGAAATATAGTACTTTTATATTTTAATTGTTAAGCTATAGATGTTGGTTGGGCTAGTAGAGGCGTGCGAAGCACGGCCTTTTTAGAACAAAAAGTTAATGCAGTTAATCTAGTACGGGCCGAGTAATGCACACAGGCGTCCTACTTCCATGAAACGCAGACTGGACAGCCGAGAACTCCGTCATTGGTAGAATATGTACCGGTCCTGTACACGATATCGCGTGAAGAATGAGCGTCCACCACGTAGTAATGATAATCTTCCTGTTATGAAACCCTTTTTGTAACCGAGTACAGTGAATCAGTGTAGCAACCCATTGTCCATTGAATGAGTAGAAGAGTCAATCTATATACACAACAGAGGTGGATAGTACGTAACAGTGTACGTTATGATAGTACGTAGGAGGGCTCGTAAACAGCTAACGAAGGAAGGGCCGATTATAGGGAGGTGACGAGGTGCTACTCGGTGGAACTTTCTACTCTATCAAATCAACGAACGCAGAAACTCTATTCATGCAACAATGGCCCAATTCCGCCCATTGCGGCGCCCGGGGCCAGGAGTCGGTTGCGCAACGAAGGTGCGTGGTCACTAGGTCAATATAGCGGAGACTGAGCGTGCGCTAAACCTCCTGGAAATATGCTATTGTTTCGTCCCAGCATCGTGAACATGCTCGAGGGCTTCGAGAGGAGAGCGGAACCCCCGGCCGGAATAGCAGCTGAAGAAAGTCCAGAATTTTGTAGGATACCGCGTTGCAAAATTATTTAAGTGGCTAAGGACCTTCTGTAGCAGAGGTGTCTGGCTCTGACGGTTGGAAAGATACTCTTGTAGCCTGGCTCGGAATACGATTCGACGCTCCCGTGGGCGGAGAAAGTCTTCGCATTCCCCGCGGAGAGGGCTGAAATTTTCCGTGACGGTGGATCCACGAAATGGAAGGGGCGTAAACACGAAAACGTCGTAAATACACTGAAATGCGGAATTGAGATTAGCCACTTCTTTCGCAACATGTTCAGACACACCCAGGTTGCGAAGCCAGCAGTGATCATGGTCATTTTGGATTTGCTGTCCGAGCTGTAAAAAGGAATCATGTGAAGATCAGGAAGCTCGAGCTCTTTACAGCCAGGAATGATACCACACGCCAACTTATCCGCCGGCTCGGCGGGAATCAGGAAATATGAGTGTCAGTCTCTGGATTAGTGACGGGGTAGCTGTCGTCATAAGTATACTGCACCACGATGAAGCCTCGAATGCTTATCGAAGAAGGTTATGACCGTTGCCTTTGGCCCTCATGATCCCTCCGCTAGGTCGAATGTCTCGCCATACCATTCCCATACATTGCGCTAGTACGACTAGCGTCCCGACCGTGGTAGTTACGAGAGGTCAGACTACTTCTGAAGGCATAAAGTCCCATAACCATTCGCGAAGAACCATAGCAGGCTTAGAACCTCGTCTGCCAGTATCATGGCACTGAATTTACTGTAACCTGCAGTCGTCGGTGGCTTAATCTGATCCCATTTTTTGTTGCAGGGGCCCCAGCTGCTTAAAAGTAAATTGATTCATTCGACAAGATCAGTGTTATCATCCTCTCGCCTACGCAAGGGTGCAGGTATTGTTCGACGCTAGTTGTGGTCCACCACAACTAGGTTTGGTCGCGTAGGCCGCTCCTGAAGTGCTCGCGGGGCGCCGCGGGAAGGGATGTTGGTCTGCAGAACTATATCGGGAGTGGTGAATTTAACCTCGAAGCGGAATTGGCTCCAGCGCCAGTTCAACTGTATTTTTCGAACCCATGGCCCGAGTATCCATGGTTGACATCATCGATGCCTTTCTGCTGCGCAAAAGATCTGTTGGAGGAGCTGGGCAACCACAATGACCAGCGCCGTTAGGGTGATCCCAAGGGCGGCGCCGGTAATTTTGGCTTCCCCGTCCGCCATTCCAAACTACTAGAATCGAGAAGATGATGTTCGCTGAACTTTCTTTCCCTGCGGTGCATGTTTGTTGCTGGCCACCTGGTTGTATATGACGAACGTGGAAAGTGAGGAGTTAAAAGTTGGCCACCAAAATGACGTATGTCGCTTATGCAGCAACGGAGTGCCTACCGCGCTGCTTACCCTTTCAAATTGCATGGATTTTGAGGGATATGTATAACAAGTTGTGAAGTCTGGCTACTGGCAATAAACCCACAGAAGCACGCACCTACCTAGGTAGCCACTCGACGAGTTATGACGTGATATGTTGAGTAATTCAGACGGCGCTAGCAATCCCGGCCACTTCAATATTTAGAGCCAGCTAGACGGGTTCAGGGTTGGAAAAAAAAGCAAATGATTGAATCTCAGCGGCTTCCAATTGATCCAAGAAGTTGTAAATAAATCAACCAATCGATGACCAAAAGCGATTGCATAACCTACCAAATATTGGAAACGTACCTCGAAGAAGTTCGAAATCACCAGTCACTGTCAATGTACTCTCCACTCCCCTCTCCTAAATCGTCATCATACCTAACTCTCTTCCTTGCCCTCGGTTGCTGGCCGTTCAAATCCCTCGAGGCTTCTCCTTTAGGACACGGATAGTACTCTTCTTCTGGCTCCGAATCCGAATCCGATGGTGAATCATAATCAGAATCCTCATCGTCAGACAGAACCTCTAGCTGGGGATTTGACCTGTCCGTCTTGCGTCGACGTTTGGCGCTCGCAACATAAGATGTGTAACCGAAATCCACAGCGGCGAACCCATATTCATACATATACGTCCCTATCTGAGACGACAGATCCATCCGATTAAAAGAGTCTTTCTCCGGGGCGAAATGCGCGTTGTACCTTTCTCGTAGATGCGGATACGATACGAACATGATCTCTTCCTGGAAGTACTCGAAAAGATCGACGCAAATGTGATGGTCAATTGAAAAAGGGACGAATTTGAGGCCGTGGACGTTTTCACGTAGCTCAGATGCGCTGATTAGAATGTCGCACGCAGCTGGACGAGTCGGCCACAGTCCAAGAAATTTCAGTTTCCTAGCGAATGCAACGTAGGCATGCTCGCAGCAGTCGGCCTTCTCGCGGCTGAGGTAACATGTGAAATTTTCATTCCAGAATGTTTCGTCGAGGTATTTGGCAATGATATCCAGGATGTTGTGGATGAGGTCCTCACGTGATTCTTCAACCATAGCTATGTTCGGTTAGAAACCGGAACATAAGTGGGAGAGCATGCGTACCGAGGAGTCCTGGGCCATTCTGTGACTCATTTGGAAGCGGATCCACAATCAGTCTCCCTTCCTCATCTTTCTTACTTGTGCAAACAAGGTGCTGCATGTGCGCATCGAAGAGTTCCTGAAGCCTGAACACCCATGCGATGAATAACCATTGACTGTTACCAGTATCGAGTGCCTGAGGAAGCAACCTTTGTACCCAAGGAACGACAAATTTGGTAAGCAGGCTCTCGGTGTTGAATTTTTCGCAGTGCGCTGCAAGCTCGAAAAGCATGTCAAAATGAATCGCAGGGGGAAGAAGGTCAAATCGTAAATGCATGATAAGAAGGTTGATGCCGACGGCTTCAGGGTGATCGTCGGGCACATAAATGTGCGGCATATTTGAGACGCTGAGGCAATCTTCCATGCTGTCTAAGGTTTGAATCTGGGGAGCGTTGGCGGACTCGTGGTCTTGGTCCTCCGAAGCATCCTTCATTTCTTCTTGTGAGTTCTGATTCGCCATAGTCTCTTCCATAGATTGGTCCCCGTCCGTCGTCTGAATCTCGGTCGCAGATTGATCGATGGTGGCCGACTTCTGAATCTCCGATTTCTGATCTTCGCGACGCAGTTTCTGAACGTCTTGAGCGCCTCGATTTTTATCACTTGACATTTCAGATTGAATCAGTTCCACACCCTCAACCTTCTTTTCCGGCTCTTGGTGCTCGCTAACCTGTGGACTTTGGACGATGGGCTCGCTTTCCACAGGCCCATCTTCCAATTTCCGCAGCAACTGAGTGTACCAATTCATGCTCTGACGCTTCTCGAATGACTTCTCAGTTTGGGTTCCGACTCCGTTCTGCTGTAGCACTTCCTCACTTACTTCCATTGTTCGAAATTCGACTGCGTGCTGTCGCACCTGGGTCCCAGTTCTCTCTTCAACCTTGTCAGCTGCATCCGCGCATAGTTTGTCAGCACCGATTTGCATAGATAAGGAATCATGCTTATCCTTCTCGACTCGCTCCAGACCTTGAGCTTCGGCGTAGAACTGCGTCTGCAGCGTGCTTTCATCATAATTCTCATACTGGTTTCTTTCGGATGTATCCGCTTGTTCGCCCACACCATCTTGCTTTCCAACCATGTTCAATTGCTGCTGATCAATGAACTCATTCCACTTCGCAAAGCTCCTCAGCCAAGCAGAGTTGACTAGGAACTTTCCAATTCCTGTTGCCTTCTTCCCGGCCACAATGACCATATCTCCATCGGGATCGATGATCATTAGATGCTCTTCACCTTCACCTTCAGACTCAGCTCCACTAATGGAGTCGTCGCTGTTTTCATCATGGTCGATCTCTGCCTCGCTCTGGCCATCCTCAGTCTGATCGTCATTGTTGCTGTTTTCATCGGATCCTTCGATTTCATTACTTCTATCATCCGTCGCGTTTCCATCATTCTTGTCATGCCGTGACACATCTCCATCATCTTCCATCTCATTATCCGATCCCGACGCGCTCAAATCCGTCACTTCCTCGTTCTTGTCGCCTAGTCCCGACGTGTCCACGTCCTGAGTAAGGTCGATAATTGGTACATCACTTTCGCTATCCATGATTGCGCCGCAATTGCTGCAATTGATTGGTGGATGGGGCGAGATAGAGGAAAGAAGCGTGTAGTGTTCTTTGTTGATGTGTTGTGTGACGCTTGTACTCCGAACAGGGGTACGCGGTTTTTCAAGTTAGCGGGTCGCGGTGTCACGTGCAGGTTTAGCGTGAAGCTTGGAAGCCTCGATCTTGAGCAACATCTTTTTCATCCATCGATTCATCGTTCTTCCAACCACTTCATTATTCAGTTTGTCATGTATGTTCTTCATTAGCGCCACGATCTTTACGGAGCAGTCATGGAGGAACGCCTTTCCGCACTGGAAACCAGCCCCCGCTCCCACATTACAGTACTACTATTTCTAAGACAAGCGTGCACATCCCAAATATCAAGTTTCAAAAGGCGCGCGCAACACTATTGAGTTCTGAGCTTATGCATTTACCCACAGCAAATATCCTCTCCGGCCCGACCGAAGTTCCAGGTTCCGACGAGCGAGGGAAGACCATCAGCATACGTAGATGAGGAAAGCGATTTTCATCAAGCACACTGAGTGCTTCCATTTCATTTCTAACGTCCCATACCTCACACCAGACTTTTGGCTCGGCAAGGCAGGAGATAACCTCGTTATGTCGTCATCTTATCACCCAAAGAAGCCTCAGCCATACTATTCCCTCACATGCCCTTCTCACTCCCCTAATCAAGCTCCTTCTCTTCTCGCCTTTGCCTCCTCACCCCTCTTAACCTTCTCTTCATACCCGGCTATGTTATTGATACCCTTGGGCATCCCATTCCACGTCAAACCCTGCTCATCCATCAACCTGGCCCGAATCTCCATCCCCTTCTTCCAACTCGGTCTGGCAGTCATTCTTTCATGCCAAGCTCTCACATTCGGAAACCCTTCGAACTTGTCCTGTCCCTCTGGCAGCATGAGCAGGACATCGACTCTATCATTCCAAGGTACAAAGCACAGGTCTGCGAAAGTGCACTTGTCACCGACGAGCCATTGCTTGCCTTCCAAGCAGGTGTTGAGGACGGAGAGGGATCCTACTTTCACTCGAGCACAAAATAACGTACCAGGGACTCGGCCATTAGGATTCACGCCGGTATAGGGCTTCTTCACGTCGTCAAATTTGAAGGATTTGATTTCGTAGGGTATTTGGAGTTCCTCGAGGATAATGATCACCTTCAGTGTTGTGTTGGAGAATTGGAGGAATTTGATGGAAGGAGCGATGGTACCTTTCAAGGATTAGGACTGGGAACTGTAGGATTGTTAGCATTTGTTCAGGGAATTGGATTCTGTGCAGTGGGTGAACATACGGGTCAACCAGAGGCGAATTGGCTTTATCATGATATTGAGTGAGATTGGGGAATTGAGGGAGAGCGTTTGATGCACGGCGAGGAAGTGGGAGCTGGAAAGTGAAAGATAATGGGGGGGTTTTTGTGCCAGGATCGTGATTCCTTCAACTGCAGCGTAGTCAAGTGGCTCTTAACTCGCATTACGTCTCGCCTAAGCAGGACAATGCTGTGAAAGCCTCCCCTAACCCCTCTCCCCACAGGAAAAAAAATACTTTGGAAACACTATCAACGTTTGGGACAATGCTGCGATCTGGATGGGATCAACGCCAGGGTTTGTGGTTGGGGCTGCAGCTGCGGCGTACCACCAGCCCGGATTGGTGCCCCCTCCACCATCCTGCAAACCTCGAGACCAGATATTTCTTGCACTCTCGAATCTCAGTCGAATTTCGATGAGTTCAGAACGTTTCGCCTATGCCGCAATCGTATGTCGAAGTTCCAGCTATGCCTATGGGCTCGCGTTCTTGGGACTTATACTTCTGCGGGGCATTTTGGGCGCGGGCTAGGTCAGAAGCATGATAACATCCATACTCCCATGCCAATCACCCAAACGATATTGGGATGAAGGTGGACAGCTTCAAAGCGGTTGTGATGTTGACGAGAGGGTGAGTATCCTCTACCTTCCATATATATTAGGAACGAGTGGTCGAGGCTAGCCAAGGAGTGAGCTACACCGAGATCGAAGAATCTACTCAAAGCGCACACATGTTCCTCGAGTTTTAGCTTCAACGCTGCATGCCAGACCTTATTCACATCTTTCCGTTTCGGGTTATTTCTTCTCTTCACACCTCGTGGCAGCGTTCTCCGAGCACATCCAGTCCCATAGGCGAACGTAATTGAAATATCCCATCACGTTCACTAGTCTCGTTTCTTCATTCATCATTTTCCTCACGCTCATGTTACCCAACTACTTCGCCGTCGTACTTCAATAGCAAATGAGTCACAGGCTGAAGTTACCCTGCTTAGCACATAAGCACCGCCTCCCTCCCGCAGGCGATACTCTTCTCTTGTTGCATTATAAACTCGGCCCAACCAGCGTTTCCAACGGGTAGTAGTACTAGCCGTACAATTACGGCCCTACGGATCACGTAATCACGTGGTTAGTTCGTAAGCAATTGTAGTAATAGCCTATTATAAGCTATTAGTACGTAGTTAAAAACTTAAAATTATAAGTAAACTAGCTATATATAGAATATTTTGAAGAAATATATATTTTTATGTAAATTATAAAGTAAATAACAAAAAAAATTATTTTATTATATAAATATATTATAATAGTTTAAAAAAAATTAATATATATTTTAATATTAAAACTATGTTAATGTAATATTAGAAGATTATAATATTACAATTTTTCATTTTACTATTTAATTAGCTTAGTTTAAATATACTAAAAGAAATTTCCTATATACTATAAAAATGCCAAGACCTTAATAAGAGAATATTAAATATACTTTAATACGGCGAGAAATAAAGAGATTTAACAAGTTACCCTCTTTTAACGTAGTGGAAGGTCTGTAGAGGCAGCTATTACGATAAGCAATATACAAGAACGCTATTAGTCGATTTACTATCCTTACAAGTATGAAGGAACACAAACGAGCTCAAAGAGCAAACAGACTAGAGTTATATTACAGCGCTCCTCGTAAGAACCTAAAAGAGGAGATAAACTTATTAACTTATTGCTTCCCTAGTAGCTATAGAAGGGTAAGAAGGAATATCCGACACTTTTTATAATAGCCCTTGACGTTCTGTCAATCCCCTACAGTAGTTGAGAGTGCAAGCAGGCTTTTAGTATAGCTACAAGGGCCGTTACAAATAATAGGAACTTACTTAGCAGTGAAATATTGAGGCTTTACAAGCACACAAGAACTAGCTACGAAACGGCCTTATTAAAAGTAAATTAACGGAGCTCATCTCATACACTAAAGGCCTCCCTGCACTAACTACACTCGATACACCCTCTAAGAACTGTCCGGCATCGAAAACGCTAGCACGTAACCCGTGTAGCCATACTACGGCTATATGGGCCGTAATTAGCTTCAAATAGACTCATCCGTACGTAGGTAGCTCAAATTTGGCTAGTAATTAGCCTCTAAGATTGACTAGGCCGTAGATAACTGACTGCTGGAAGCCCATGGTTTAACTTCTAAGAAACTTTGTTATAAAGGTGCATCGGAACTGTGTCTTCTACAACCGTTTCGTTCTGATTCCCCGGGCACTCGGCCATAGATTCCTGCAGCACTGATTCTGAATTCATTGAGAGCAGGTATTAAAACCTTCATGACACTTCTTAATCAAGTTAACACTCATGTCTAGTCGTCCCTTCAAGAGATCGGAGAGACGGAGGAGCAGTTCCCATTTATAAGAGAAATGGCATCTCACTAAGTTAATTACCTTTTAAATGCGGTCGCCTGAGACTAGATGGACGAAGCTACGCTTTTTTGGTCTGTCCGGCAAAATTCGCAATAGAATTTACCATTTCACCTCCATTTTAGATCAATAGAGGATCCCATGTCCTCATTCCTGTCAATGGAGGCATGCAACTTAAGTCACACTGGATTCGCTTTCTTCAAGAGAAAATGTCCCTTGCCCCTCCGGCTAATCTGACGGCGACTACAATCGTGGCTGTATTAGTTTCATTCATGACCGTGCATATCCATCTACACGTGAGCGATAAGCTCCTCTCACTCCTCACATCCTGCGCAATCATTGAAAAGCTCGAGCAAGCCCTGGAGGTTTTCTGCTACTACTCTGCACCGAGGTGTAAGGAGCACGGGAGTAAGGAACATCATACCATTATCCATTTCCACCATTACTTAGCAGACTGGCGTGAGAAGGACTCGCAAATCGACAGCCCAGTCAACATGGGATTGGTATGATGGTAGAAGACAAAAATACTATTTGGGAGATTCGATATCATGTCAAGGCTGGCACAGCAGGGCTGCTAGGTTCAACCTGACCCTGAAAAATGCGTAACAAGAGAATTTTCGCAAATTGGAGGACTTCTGTAGACCTTATTATCACACCAAGCTCTAAGTGGAAGTGTACGGAAAGTCAAAATGGGGTTTGGAGGGGACGACGGATGCAATCAAGGGGGAAATTACATCCAGCAGTATCCACTGGCCTTGCTCCCCCGACGGCGTACAACGGGGACAGCAGAGTCAAAGCTTGCCCCCGAATCGCCTTCACGGTAAGTCATACCGCGCTCCGTTTCCCGCGAATATAACACAACGAAGCGTCATTGATGCTGACTGGAATCCGAGGTCACACGATAGTGCGTCTAATTGCTTAACTCTTTGCGGTAGCTCCAGTGGTCTTCATCTATAGCCCCGCATTTCCCTAATCCACGACTTTCATCACTTGGCCAACTCATCCAGCGATAGAGGAAGCCTTCATAATGGCGCATAAATCTAGTTCTGAATCCCTCTTTCTCGGAATCTCGTCAACGGCAAAGATTTCGATCCCTGGAGAACCCATCTATTGTTTCATCCCTGACGATCTTCGCTGGCTTGACCTCGCAAGGCGGAAATCCGGGCTGTCAATTCACCATCGCGAGAATCAACCAATCACAATCCAGCACACCAATTCCGTAGATCTTCAAGCCACCAAAATCGAAACTCACTCCGCAAGGCAGATTCCACGTAATTAGTGACACATCGTAAGAGTATTCATCGTATTTCTCTACGTTCTCGTTGAAATTACCTTTCTGTGTGTTCGTGGCTGTGAACTTGGCTAGAAAGATACATCTCGCTTTTCTCGCGTTTGAGGCTTGGCTTACCAAACCGGTTCTCTATTAAACCCCGAGATGAACCCAATGTCGAAAATTCGTCTTCAGGGTTTTGATAGTCTAATTCTTTTGAAACTTTGAAAATGAAATTCAATCGAATTTCTCATCTTTTGCCCTTGTTCTTCGGTACGTCATTTGCACGTGACCGCCACCACTGCCTCCTTTCCGACCCCTGCTGGCCTTCCCTTTCAGACTGGAAAACATTCAACCAATCTATCTCCGGTCGCCTAGTTGCCTCTCGCCCTGCCGCGGCCGTATGTCACCGAGAAAACTATAACGAAGCCCTCTGCGCAACTGCCCGATCCAACTGGACAAGCAGTGACTGGCGCACAGCACAACCTGGCGCCTACTCCGCCATCCTCTGGGAACTCGGACCGGACCAATGCTTTATTAACACCACAATTGATGCTCCCTGCCAGCAAGGGTTAGTCGCATCGTACTCCGTTCGTGCCGAAAGTATCGAGGATATCCAGGCTAGCGTGAAGTTCGCAGCGAAAAGGAACCTGTATCTTGTGGTTAAGAATACGGGACATGATCATCTAGGAAGGTCAAGCGGGAAAGGAAGTTTTAGCATTTGGACGCATAATTTGAAGGGCAGGGAGTGGCATGATGAGTTTGTGCCAAAGGGAGCGAAGGGGGATGTCAAGGGGTTGAAGGCTGTGACTTTGCGGGCCGGAGAGCAGTGGTTGGATGTGTACAGAGATGCAGATACGCAGAAAAGAATTGTTGTGGGTGGGTCTGCCAGGACGGTGGGTGCGGCTGGTGGGTGGTTCACGGGCGGTGGACATAGTCCGTTTAGTCATTTTCATGGCCTGGGTGCTGATAGTGAGTTATCCCTCTTCCTCTCCTCTCTCATTCATTTCATTCCCTTTCCTGACCCAATATGAAGATGTCTTGGAGGTCAGTATTGTCACCGCATCCGGAGACACGAAGACATTGAATGCGTATAATGATCCCGAACACTTCTGGGCTATCCGCGGCGGTGCCGGAAATTCCTGGGGTATCATAACCTCGATAACATACAAGACGCATCCGAATCCAACGCATATCTCAACCGTCATCGCTCAATTCACAACGAACTCTAGCACTGCGCAGCGGCAACTACTCTCTGGCATCTTCAAAGTGATTCCCGGGATCACTGACGCGGGGTATACGGGCTACGCAACGCTCGGTGCCCCTATCGGACTTGTATTCTCGCAAGCTAATGGGACGAATGCAACTGCAAACGAGGTTGTTAAGACGCTGAATGGAATTGGGAATATCACGGGTGTAGAGACGCAGGCTGGAGCGATAGAGTTTGGAAGTTGGATGGAATATAGTGCGAGCTTTCTTCACGATCCTAATATCGCGACTAACGTCATCGACCCTTCTCGTCTTGTCACTGCAGAAGTTCTCACCAAAAAGACGGAGGAGTTGTTGAAGATTATTGAGGATTTTCCAGATTTACACGCTGGCTTCAATTTTAGTAAGTTCACCTTTCCCAACACCTACCGCACCAGTCCATGCTTTTGGTGGAACACTCCAATTACATCACCTCAAAGACCCTTATGCTAGCTTTGCACTGCATATTATCGTGACTACAGGAAGCTTTATGGAGCCAGATTTAAGTGTCTAGGCCAGATGATTCTTGGGTTGTCTAGAAATGTAGGATAGGGTGCAAGTTCAAATCGCTGATCTCAATGACAGTAGGCAAAGTCGACAACCGCGAACGGGACAATACGGCCGTCCACTCCATTTGGAAGCATTCCCGCGGCGTCTTTTCCATGAATACAGACTGGAAAGACGATGCCCCGAAAGAGGGAATCCGGCACAAAAAGCTCAGGGCTGTGGAGGTGAGCAAGGCTTTGGCGAAGATTGTTGGGGAGGGCGGAGGGACGTATGTCAATGAGGCAAATCCGTATGAGCCGTTTTGGAAAGAGGCGTTTTGGGGGGAGAAATACGAAAGGTTGGAACGGATCAAGAAAAGAGTTGACCCTGAGGGGGTGTTCATGTGTAATCGGTGTGTTGGGGGCGAGGTGGTTTACGAGCCTTAGGGAGATGGAAGATTCATTACGATGGGGCCGCAGTAAGGAAATGTAATCTGGTATCGAATGGGGAAATGGTGGTATAAGCCCAGCTTCATAGGCAGTATATCAATTAGCAAATGCAAGTCGTCAGAAACACGGGTAAGACTCAGCTCTCTCAACCCCCTCAAACCCTCAACAAGAATCTAAGCACCACACCGCCGCCAAACTCTCATCTCAATACACGATATAAAGAAAATTACCTCGGGTTACCATCCAGCTTGCACATCTCCGAAACCAAAGCAACCTATCTTCATGCCATTGGATCAGATCCGCCCCCTCCGTACTCACAATCCATCGTATGCCCCACATACCCGCCCATCTGTTCCCCAATCGTTTCCTCAGCCATGCCTTTGCATGTCGCGAATGATTTCTAGAATTCCATATGCATTCAAAGTAGAAAACCACGATATTTGAACGCAGGAAAATGAGATCGCAGCACGTTTACGGATGGAGGGCGATTTCGACAAGACTTTGGAAGGGCATTATAATGTGGAATGTCAGCAAAAGGATGTATTGGGAGGTGAGAAATGGGTTTTGGTGCTTACTGGCCATTTTGAAGGTGTGGTAGGAGAACGAGGAAATGGGTTCTTGTCGCCTTTAGAGAGATTGTAATTGTGATGTAGTTCATGACTGAGAGTCAAGGAATTCATGGTTGGAGTATGAGACGGCAGCCCGAAGTTGATGGAAAGCCACAGGTACCTTCGATGCTTCTAACTATAGTTTGTTAGAATACCTTTCGAGGAGTTGCACCTTGGAGGTTCATTGAGATTGGAAGGAGTAATTCTAGTTAACCATTTCAGCTTCCGGAATATAGAAAGCGCATTCTTAGTGCCTGCTTGACTCCTCCGATCACGTGTTTCCACGGAGCTTGTGGGCAGAATATCAAAAAACAATTCACGATTTGTCTCACCGCTGACTACACACCGACCCCTTGTAGTCACAATCCTTCTGGACGTGCATTAATTTCTGGTACTTCTTCAGACCTCTGCTGGTAACATTATGTTCAATACAATGTTTGCGGAAAGGCGTTGCCAGGGGTCTAATTTGTGGTGTGCAACCTTTTCCGTGCGGGCTTGGGAAAAGTGGAATTTTGACATTATTACGGCGCGTATTCGATTGTATCCTGAAAATCAACTTTTATTTTTCAGCTATTCTCTCTAACACGAAGGGATATTTTGGAAAGGGGACTTAGAGAGTGACAAAATGGTAACAAACCAAACCAGACATGGATGTCACTCAACTTCCAAGCTCAGGTAGGGCACTCAAGAGCACAACCAGGGCTTTACCTCCCACAAACAATGCACTGGCCCATTGTATGGAAATCCTCTTTGCAAGTCCCGTTCTTTATACACACATGTGATCCAGTTGGCAACATCATGTCTGGCCCGGGGCTCGGCTATTGTCAGAGCCGTTTCCTTTTTCGCCTATCGCTACTCAGATTCCCCCATATATACTCCTTTGAATAACTGTAGCACGTATAGGGATACAGACACCTTTGCCTCATGGTCGAGGATGCACTTCTCTTTGTCGCTTGTGAACATGTCCAAACTCATGCTCTCCTTTTCTCGACGTAACGGCTTGCCGGTGGGGCAATTAGATACAGCTGGCCGTGAAGAGCCGCTGCTAGAAGGCTATTGGAAACATGTAGCCCTTGTAAAGCACTGGTATCCCTGTGTGGAATTTCGATGCTCAAGACAGCCAAGTGTTCCTAATAAGATGCAGCCGTTCGGTTTCTTTTTTATATCTCTTAAATGCTGCAACAAGAAAGGTCTTGCTGTTGACCTTGAAATGAGTTTCCCTTCTAGTCACTTGAAGATGAATTCAACACTGGCCTTGTTGAGTGACGTCTCTGAAACGATGAGCCTTCCCGAACGGTATTGCGTCAGGGACAATCGGGGTTTCTCCAGTGCTTGGCCTTTAGATGTGATGACCAGATATTCCTTTTTTTTTTTTTTTGGGGGGGGGGGGAGGGGGTTAGAAGTAGGATAGCATCGGGATTGACTTTTTGGAGTTGTGGGGCTGGGCTTGTCTTGCTCCACAATAATGCGCAGTGGAGAGTTCGGCATTTCAGAGGCTGCTCGAGAAGTGTATCACTTCTTGATCCCGCGGGGGTTTTCCCAGCTGTAAATTATTAGCGCTCATGCCGGTCAAGACTGGAGTCTCACGTAAGTATGTGATTCAAGCGACCGATAGGCTCCAGATCCTTCACTATTTCTTCAAGCTGTGAATACGTACAACCTCCGCCATGTATGAATGCTTCCCTAACTTGACGCATGTTGATGGCACTACCCGCGGGGAATAGTGTCAAGTCTTTCCGTACATTTTTGATTAATGGATCTATCTCCGTTGCACATATGTCTTTTTGGTCGATCCTTCTCCGCTCGTATCGCTTCACACAATCCTTGACGCGTGGAAGGTTGTTATAGAATATGGAATTTTTATGGCATGGAATTATGTATTCAGTGGCCACATGTTCCGGAGGTTCTGGACAGTACGCGAATCCGACAACGTTGGAGAGTCCGAATCGACCAGAAGAAGGTATAGCAAACTCTGTAGTATCTGTAGTTGTGTCACTTGAATGCAAAAGGAATTTGTTGCCGTATAAGCGACCTACTGCTGGTCGGATATATAAGACGCCGGCTTGGCATTTTACTGCTGTATATAGCTTCTGCTCGCCTTCTAGATTCTCAAGTCCTTAATGCAATCTTGTTCAGTCTCTCAATATCCACAAGCTCCAATTACGGTAACAAAATTGTTTTCCGTTATGTGCACCTATAGCTACGAGAATATTTATAGAATGCAACTACTGCTTGGGGGATGGAGACAGCTCGAGTCGAGACCATACGATCGCCAGGACTAGATGCAACCAAACTGTAAGAAGTTCGACCCTTGCCTCCAGCGACAGGTGTGAAGAATATGGCGCAAGTATGATCAACTCCAGCTTTGGTTCATGAATAAACCCAGGGCGCTGCTTGCTACGGTGAAACTCATCGAAGCAACGATTAATCAAGCATTTTACTGCTTCTTTGAGTACAGTGGGCCCATAGGCACTGGTGCTATCAGGAACCCATCGTGCATACACGTCTGGAGGGACCGGGCATAGGGAAGATGAAGTCTCCAGAATCACATAGTACACTTGAATCCTTTGCAGTAGCGCCACTGTTTGTGCGTTGCATGCCACAAGTCTTTTGAGTAAAATTGCTCATGGATCTCATATATTTCACCATTCTCAACGACTGAACACTGGAGTATGCCATGCCGAGAGTCCACCTGCAAAGTGAAGTTCATCCTCGTAGCTGGTGGTTGAGAACCGGGCAACGGCCTTTTAACCGAGCAGCACCGTGGCTTATCCACCTGTTGATCTTCATAGCTTACAAATCGCCCTCAGAGCTCATCTTCCCAGTTATTTATGTAGAGTAGTTTTTTGCTCACTTAATTGATCAAAGCTGTTCCTCGATTCCCACTTGCTCGCTCACAGGTTTCAATAGGTAATCGTAGTCAGGTAAGCAGAAGTAACGTCCATAGGCATACCTCAGCTTCACTATGCTCCCCATCCTGATTTACGGCAATAAACGAGCCGTCTATGTCGTGCAGGAGGAGTCGTGTCAACTTTCAAGCATTCCAGGTGAGAACAGCTCTCATTGGGTGCATGCTTCGAAACCAACATCAGGATTGACAGGCTTCCTCCAACTAGAACAGAGTGTGTACAGATCGATGTCGTAGTGTCTTGTGAAGTTTTGAGCATTCTCGGTGGGACTACAAACGTACTTGTCGGCCCTGCGGCCGTTCCTGTGTTCGAGACAATAGTACGGTTGGGTTTTTGAACGATTAGGAATGTCTAGTTTGATGTGTTCGCTCCAAGGAAAGACGGCGGTCCTTGGTTCGAAACTTACAGGGGAACAATCTCGAGATTTTGCGTCAAAATATACTCTAATTTGCCTTGTATTTAAGGCA
Organism: Zopfia rhizophila CBS 207.26; assembly: GCA_010093925.1. Taxonomy (NCBI): domain Eukaryota; kingdom Fungi; phylum Ascomycota; class Dothideomycetes; family Zopfiaceae; genus Zopfia; species Zopfia rhizophila. The sequence continues at coordinate 1,045,051 of ML994633.1, forward strand.
TTGGGCAGCTTTTACTGAAGAACTTTACTTGCACAAAATCTCGACCGTTGATATCTCAAATGCCGTCCACAATCCCTGGAATCATCCTATACTCTTCAACTTCATCGCTCGGTATCCGAACCCAGAACGTGCCGCCTTTCACACCAGGTCCATTATTGTTGGGCTTTGATCAACTGGCTGCAAAGGCTGCGTAGAGATCCTTTTTCCTTTTCGTGCAGAATTCGAATGCTTAGGCCCTCGAATTTTACTTTTTCTTGGAATGACCGGTTGGAAATCGTGCTGTGATGTGTTGCTGAGCGACAGCTGCTACCGGTACCATTATCCACTTCAACATATCCACAAGTCTCGAGATCAGTCTTCGGTTCGACACCACACTTCGTGGTATTCTTCTGGATCAGAAGGGGCGACTTCATCTTCAGATCCATATCTCAATTTCTTGTCATCCGAAATGATTGGATCTTCATAGACATCCACGTAAGCAGTTTGCCCCGATCTGAGTTTGGTCTTTCTCGATATTGGGTCATTCAAGGTGTCCTACGTCGCAGAGGTAGGGATTCGAACGCTTGGAGAGGACGGACTGGGTGACGTTCCCATCAAATGTATCTCGCTCCAAATGACAAAATTCCCGATCTGCTTTTCGTACCCTATGGAGTATTCGCCGGGGTGGAACATCTAGGATTCTGGGGTGACTTACCCCGTACTTTCTGGGATCCTATATCCCAGATTCGTAGCTAATTTTGTATGGGAAAACCGGGACGTAGGATCCCGAAAAGTGACGCCTTTTCCCGAATTTGTGGGGCCATTTTGATTGGCTGAAATACGTGGGGGTTCCGTGGAAGATGAATGCACGAAGTCGGGCCCTGACGTACTTGACAGCTTGCCTGCCCACAGTGGCAACTCACACCTTCTCTGCTCACCAACGACGTCCCGCAAGGAGCCCCTAAGTACTCTGCGCAGGCGCCTGTAACTACGCGCGGGTAAACTTTGGCCGAATCGATTGATTCTGCATTTTTTCCCCTCACTGCGTGGAGGGCCGCAGAGTCTCCCATATCCAAGAGCTGCCAAGATTGAACGAACACCAAAGTTTAAAGCAGTCAGGGGTAAGATATCTCAGATAGGAATCTGGGGTGAATGATCCTGTAGATGGTACGGGTTGTATTACCCCTGACAACTTCCGGGGTCATTTACCCCGTATAGGGCCCCTTCCAGGCTCACACATCCCGAATTCTCGATTTCTGGGATATATTACCCCTGACATACTCCGTAGGGTAGGAAGTGAAACCGCATTTATATTTCGTCCAGTAGATTTATTCTTTGAATTTTCCTGGAAGTCCGTACAGAACGGCGGCTGCTCAGCGGAGTAGAGGTATTCTTGAAGTTGATGGGGGCATGATCGAATGGCTGCTGCTTCCGGTGATCCAGGTAATATCTCTTCCAGGACCTCACAGAATGCCCAATAAGCTGATTTGGAGCAAATAGCTTTCCCTAGGTGAATTCGAGACACAAAATGTCCCCTCCAGTATTCGGCATCATGGTAGCGGGTACATATATCCAGGATGCTCCGGAGAAGGCCCTCACGGCCCGTATTAATTATTTCTGTTGAAGTATTAGCAACTTATGAGAGTACAACGGGCATGTTTAGGTATACGGATCAATTCGCCACAGGCCTCTATGTCACCGAGTGCTGGCCACTCAGGTAGCACCATTGTATAACTAAACTCTCCTGTTGATCCTCTCCTGACGATCGTCTCAGCATTCTTCTCGCTCATACACATGAAGTACTCTAACTGAGGCCGCACGATATGGCAGATCGAAAGACATAGGCTACGAAGAGCCATTGAGAAGACCCAGTCCTCAGTGCCTCTGGGAGGAGCCGTTCAATCCAACCCGAGGCAGCATGTAGATGGCGACAGACCGTGTTGAACTTTCTGTAGAGTAAAACAAGCTGATATACAGTTTCGAACTTAATATCAGGTGGCGGGTTGTGATTTTCCCCGTGAGTGATCAGCAACGTGAGCAACACCGCTTCCGGATCGTCTTTTGGCATGCATAAGAATTCTGATGGGCCGGGTACCAAGGATTCCGTTTCAACCGTAAAGCCACTTCGTGTACGGTAAATTTCCGTCTTGGATGATCGGTATCTCACTGCCGCCGTCATCATCGTCCTGATCCACATTTCCTTATCTTAATTCTCCGGATCTCTCATTTCCTTGCCGTTTCGATGGTAATTGCTTGGCGTAGTATCATCGTCAGGGCGTCATGTCTCTAACCGAAGTCTTGACTTGCAAGTTCATATTGAAAGGATGAGACAAACGATATCTTCGGCAGGAAAAGAGCACGAAGAACGCGTAAAAATTTTACTTAAAGCAGCAACTGTGGGATGCGAACTGACGCGCACTCACATGACCTGCCACGCTGTATTGCACGTTCTATTCTGTTTAGGGTTAGCGACCCTACCCCTCGTAGCCAACCATTCGTGTCACCTCACCACTTTGATTCTTCTACGCTGCCCCGAATGTACGTATAACTTAATCCAGTATTACATGACTGCACTAGAGACCGACTGCAATGGATTCTCAAAACGCCGCGTAAGGGACGACGCGTCAAAGATGGAGGAGCAATCTCATCGCAGAACCATTTTGGTCCATTTATTCGTTTATGTGGCGCTACCAATAACCCTCTAACCCTCTATTTCATAAGTCCTATCTAAATTTACGTTAATCATACATCTAACAAGTCCAGCCATTCCATCTCTCTACGCTACCGATCCCCAACCAGTCCCCTCTCCGCTTTCCTCGCCGTATCCACAAACTCCGTCCTCATCTCTACAGTCTTATGCACGCTGATATGATGACTTCGCCCCGAGCCACTCATTTCCCGATTCCCTCCTTCCACACGGCTAGTATGCTCATTCGAGAACACTGGCATCGATCCGCTAGCAGTAACAACATGATGTATACACTCGTCCTTATTCTGCGTCTTCCCGCCGTCCATGCTTGAAACAGACTCCCCATCCCCGGCATAGATAGACGTTGACAGTTCGATCCCTTGTTCAGGCTGCAGCCTCAGTGTGTTTAGCGAGATGCTAGCTTCGTTGTTTTGGCTGATGCTGTGCTTGCCATGACCCGGCTTAAACATCGCGCCGGCCTTCTGGCCCCATGCCCAGCGAAGCGACCCGATGCGACTGCTATTGCCGGATGAACTTAGCGGGATGGAATCTTCAGGGTCGGTTCGGGAGCGTTTGCTGCCTTTCGAGTTCGTGTTCGGTACTTCGGTGGCTGTTAGACGCGTTACGAGAAGGCCTGTTTGAAGGTTGCTGAGGAAGCCATGGACGCGTGGGAGGGTTGCGTGGTTGATGGAGAGGTGGACGACGACTTGGTCGAGGATTGCCCAGGGGAGTTGGACCCCTGGATTGGGGTTAGCTTAGATGAGATACTATGAGAATGGTTCTTACATGTTTGGTCTTCTGATTGGAGGGCACTATGGATGACGAACATTCTACCGATGTCTACTATGCACACCACAACGCGGGATGCAAACAGAGCCATGACAAGGAACTTGGTTCCCTGTCTCATCTGCAAAGCCCAGATAGAGGGCAAGATCCAGCCAGCGAGGAGAATGTCGGTTAGGATGTTGAAAATGGTGGTAGGATAATACACACGGCCATGTGTGGAGCAAGTCTTGGGATCGAAGGACCAAGGACTAGGAAGTTGACATTGAAATCCAATAAGGAACAAGGCTAGAATAGCGTAACTAGACATGATAGGGATGAGTATTTTCAAGGTAAAGGGCGCCTGTTGTGAGGGGACAATACGCCTGAACATGAGCACGATGGAGAGTTTGGCAGACGTCAACGCTACGATCCCGAGAAATTGTGTTGTCCAATAGAGCTGTAATAGAGGTGTCAGTACGATTCGGATGATGAGGTCCAGGCACTCAGACTGTGCATACTTTGAAATACCGGTTGACCTCCTCTGGGCTCAAAGCATCCTGGTGTCGCCCCAGACCAGCCCCAACCGACACGTTTGATACAACTGACATAGCGATCCCAAAACACTGAGATATGATAAGTGAATAATTAATTACGTTGGAACGGGCGCGCAAACGTACTAGTGCAATACCAAAGGTGACATCGTCAATGTCAAATTGCAGAAGTCTCTTACGACCGATTGCAAAACGAACAGATGAAAAGAGCACTGATGTAACTGAAAGAACAATAGAGACAATAGAGTTCGCTGGGCCCTGGTTGTCAGGCGAGAGGCCATTGATAGGTTTGTATGTTCCCGCCATTAGGAGGTAGTAGGATAGAAGATGTGTGCTCCGACGAAGTCGTCCAAAATACTTCCCCCATCAATGATTTATTATTCCAACTGGCCAGGAGCAGCACAGGATTTCAAAGATCCTGTTGCTAGTCCTCCGGTGCCTGTGCCTGCATGGATGCCGAGTGATTACGGACACATTCCAACAGAAAGTGCTTCTTTGCTGAGTTACATCCAGAGCGGGATGCAGTGCACGTTCCGCTACCAGACTCTCGGATTGTGTGAGATTAGCTTAGTGGTGGACGGCTTTCATGTGGGGGGAGACAGAGAGCTGAATACGAAACACAAGATCGAGGAGCTTCATGGAAGCACCACTGAAAACATGATCACACTTGAGCGTTCAGCAAGCCCCATGTTTCAACCAGGATGAATGATCTTTTGCGTGATAAGAAAATGCCCTAGACGGACGCAAATTGATCCAAATTTCGAGTCAAGCGAGGTTTGTCGGGGAACTGAAGCGTGCCCAGCCCTGTATTTGCTTTTCTCCAATTCGGTCCTTCTCATCCCATGCTCTAATGTACCCGCGCGGGTGGGCTCCCCCCCAATGGTCCGACGCGCGAACCTCCGAGTGGCGCGAGCTGTCTCCACCAGCTCTTTCTACCCCCGACTCTGATCACTACTCGATGGAGTTTAGATATTATCACGTATTGTCCTGCGGCCCCGCTCTCGCTTCGCTCTGCCGGGTTGATATTTTAGACCCGTTCGGTGCTTTTTCTCAGTGTGTCGGTGCTGATAGGTCTCGGCTGCTTCGACTCATCTTGGCCGTTAATCTACGATTTGCACTCACACTTCCCCATTCTCGTTCCATTGTTCTCAACTTGCGATTCTCTGGCCTTCTCTGGCCTTCTCTGCGTTCCTCCGCTGCACATTCCTGTCCACAGAATGGCCGACAAAGACCTTGGGATAGATACTATTGTGACCGATTACCATGGTCGCGAAAATGGCAATCAGAACAAGTCTGAGCGGGACGACTTTCGGTCTGGATCGTCCTCCAACGTCTTCGAGGTATGTCTCTCGCAATTGACTTGGAAAATGTAAAGCGTTCTAACACCTGTCTCAGCGATATATCAACCTCGTTGCCATTGTCAACTTTGGTTTCACTCTCCAAGCAGGATGGGAGACCGTTGGCCTAACTTTCCAATTCGCCCTGTTCAACGGTGGACCGGCTTCTCTCGTTTACGGATGTATTCTTGCTGGTATTGGATCAACGGCTATTGCGACGTCTTTGGGAGAAATGGCCTCAATGTCGGGCAATACCTTTCCGATCGTCAAACACGTCCCGACGTACTGACACATCCCCGCAGGGACCCTACGGTCGGCGCACAATACAGATGGTCGGCCCGTTTTGCGCAAAAATGGCCCGAATTCTGGGGATTGATGCAAGGTATTCTCCCAATCTCGTCCTCCGTGTATACCGTCGTGCTTAACCTCTTGATCAGGTTGGATCACCGTCTTTGCCTGGATTGTCAACGTCGGCGGCAGCTTGTCTGTTTTGTCAAACATGGTGCAAGGCCTAGTTATATTCCATAACGAGACCTACGAACCGAAGCGATGGCATGCGACAATGTTTATGTGGGCATTCATCGTTGCCCCGGTGCTGTGCAATCTCTTCTTGCGCAGAGTGCTTAACACTCTTGAGACGATCGGCGGTATCTGCCACGTACTGTTTTTCATCGTGGTAATCGCCACGCTGTCCACGTTGGCTGATCGTAGCACACCCGAATTCGTCTTCCAAACGTTGACTACAGATGTGAGCGGTTGGTCTAATCCCGGCGTTGCTTGGAGTTTGGGACTCTTAACGACGGTGTTCCCCATTACTAGCTTCGATGGCGTCCTCCACATGAGTAAGACTTTTGGCCAGAGTGGTTACCACAAGATCGCATGCTGATCGAAGTTACAGTCGACGAAACCAAGGAGCCGCGAAAGCGAGTTCCGAAGTCCATGTTCTTGTCCGTCACCCTCAATGCAATCATGCAATTAGGTTTCTGCATCTGTTTGCTGTTTTGCATTGGAGATTTCGAGAAGGTCTCCGCCTCCCAGCTACCACTTGTTGAAGTGTACTACGGAGCGTGAGTATAACCCACTTACTCGGAAGCTACGGTCTAGAGCTAAGGTTTCATTGATAGAACCAAGTCAAAGGCCGGTGCCACCATCATGGTCCTGATGCACGGCATTATCTTCTTGGTGTCGCTCTTCAACATCTTCGCCTCGGTGTCGCGCTTGGTCTGGGCCTTTGCGCGAGATAAGGGTCTCCCTTTCCATAATTTCTTCACATACGTACGTCTACCCTTTCCGATCTCTAGACATAGCAATTGACTAAGGATTTACCGCGCAGGTCCACCCTACGCTCCAGATCCCTCTCCCGGCCCTGTTCCTCGTTGGCTTCATCTGCGGCCTTCTGTCTCTCATCAACATCGGCTCCACTGTGGCCTTCACCGCTCTGGTCTCTCTACCCACCATCGCACTGTACATCTCCTACTTCATCCCCATTTTCCTACTCATGCTGCGCAAGCTGGCAGGTAAGCATCCGCAGTATGGCCCATGGAGACTGGGCAAATGGGGCTTGCCAATCAACCTCTTCTCCCTCTGTTACATCGTCTTTGTACTGATCTGGATCCCGTTCCCGCCCAGCAGGCCGGTGACAGCGGCCAGCATGAACTATGCAGGACCACTTGTGCTCGCGGTCATTGCATTTGCGCTCTTGGATTGGTTTACTACGGGAAAGAAGAGGTTTACTGTGCCGACGGGTGCGATTGTGATTGAGATGGAAGATGAGGTGGGTGGCAAGAGGAGTCCCAGCAGCGACGCATAGTATATTGGACGAGAGGGGACTAGGATGAAACGATAGCATTTTTGGAGAGGCCAACTTTTACATCGCAATATTTACTTAGCAATATTTACTTAGAAATATTTACAGAGCAATATTTACATAGCAACACCAGCACTGTTCTCTCATAAATCCGACCCAGTACTTACGCTTTCCGGTCTTGCCAAAGTAGATAAGATGTTGCATCTGGTTACGGAGCCCGTGGAGCAGAGATTGGTCGCCGGTTCATCATGTAATCCGAAAGGAGCTGTGCCGTCGCATAAGATGCTGAGACGCATCGCGATTTCGCCTCACTTTTTAGGTGCAATTGCGCGTCTTTTGCTCCTGAGCTGCATGGTCTCGCAGCGATGTCGGCCAGCCACATTCGTTCTCGCCAACGACAAGGACCGTGGATGCAGTTTCGAAGCTAAAACCGGCGGCGACGGGCCTGAGCTCCCGGGACATGGGGGCTCCTTGCTTGCATCCAACCCTACCGCAGAATCTGATTATTGTCGTTTTTTGCTAGACATGGGTGCAGGGCCTCCTTCTAGTCTGTGCCACTATGCGCGAGCCTCAAGAATGTGCGTGCAATTCGCCTCCTTTACCCTTCAAGGGATACAAAGGGTGCGGCGCGATGCATAACGTTTTTACGAGCGCACGGGCCCTAGGACCTCCCCTCCTTACTAAGCGAAGTTTCAGCCAATGGGAGAGCCTCGCTCTCAGGTCTTGGCACCCCATCAAATGAAGTTAATCTCGAGTTTCTGCAACCTCTCTAACAACATGTCAGCACAACGCTCCCAGGGCAGAGCTACAGGCGCTGCAGACGTCTCCCAATAGGAGCAAGCCTTTATAATTACCCTCAGGAAAATTAGCGGACGAAAATTCGGCGAAATAGCAGATGATCTAGAGGTCCCTGAGTCGACTGCAAGTACTGTTTACTATCAAGCTTGAAACCGAGCTAGCGGCGACGATATTCACGCGATGTTGGCCTTAATACCTCCTTAATCTAACCGTCCTGGCAAGAAACCAAAGGTGGAGAACGGCAGTAAGCTATCCAGTCAAATGCGGAAGGCGATAATTGATAAAGGGAACCAGAAAATAGTGGCTATAGTTCGCCCAGTTCTTTAAGAAGTTGGCATTAACAAATTTAACTGGAGGCAGGTTGAAAACGTCGTAAAGGAGCACCAAGATTCTAAACATAACTACGTAATTGTTTAAAAAGTACGGCCTAAAAAGAGTAAGCTAGATGAAGAGGATAAGAAGCAGTAAGTTAACTACTTACAGTGGTTAATAGATAAGTACAACTTACATTTCCCTAAGCTTATATTTATCTGTTATAACGAGACTTTAAAGCCTTTTAAAGGCACTAATAACTATAGAGGCAAGCAGAAGATCTCCGCGCCTTAAGGTCATAATATTAATTTAAATAACTTTACTGTATATGTTAATTCTTCTTGGTTCTCTCTTATAATTTACGCTGCTGTATTCTCCTATGTTACCTGCTCATACAAAAGGCCCTGTATTACCTAGGTAGCTACATCTAAGAATGAGAAAGATTGCTTAAAAACTAAGGTTATAGCCGCTAATGAAGAAGACCGGTTACACTGTAAGTGGTAGTAAAAACAGGCTCTTATTCCTAGCACGCTTGAGTACAAATAATTGGAGGAGATCAACAACAAAATTAAAGCTGAGAACGCTGAATATCGTCGTAAACACCCAGGCTGCAGTAGGAAGGGTCTATATAATAGGAAATCACCAAAGCAGGTCTTTAAGCACGAGATTTTTATGTACACTGAAGGTAAAGATATGAACGCGATCTGGTACGCTGAAAATATATTAAAGAAACATGTATTTCCGTACTATAAGGCGATTAGGGAAGAGAATCAAGGATTATAGATCTACCTTACAGAGGATAACGTTCATCTCCACCAGACTGCTCGCCGTTACCTCCGCTATACAATTCATAAGAAGGAAATTGAGTTTGCTTCTCACCCACCCTAGTCACCAGATTTACACCCAATTGAGCGCTGTTTTGGCAGGTTGGAAGGATTTATTAATAGCTACACTGTAACGTCTTCTTCACAAATGGCAAAGAAAAAGGCAGAGAGGTGGGTGGAGTCAGTTTGGCAGAAAGATCCTATAATGGAGTCGTACATGGCTAAACATCTCCACCCTGACTACTTTGTACGGGTGGTAAAGCTCTGTATTGAACACCAAGGCAATAACAATTTCCGCGCATAGAATGAGCCACAAAATCCTGATTATTTGCGCCTATTTTCGATGATTTTTGGTTGTTTTTGATGTGAGCCCATTTTGATGAGGTTGCCAAGAACAAGCTCGTATAGCTCGTAAAAACGTTATGCAACGCGCCGCACCCTTTGTAGGGAAAAACGACTATTGTCAGATTATGCGGTATTGGCAAGCGTTAGCGATGTTGCGCTTCGGCTCCCACGTCCTCTCTTCCCCGCGCTAGGCCGTTCTCGCCCTCCCGTCACCGCATTTGCGGGTCCTCTCGCCCCAGATTCACAATCGCTTTCGGCCCCACTGGGCCTTCGATATAGAATGACAGTCTCCGTCCTCCGTGCTTTCGCTTGCTGCTCATCGCACACCTTCTTCGATGTAGTCGTACTTCACGATACATACCCGTAGTTATGGAGCGATCAAGTACCGCTTGGCTTCCCAATGCCTTGGCCGATCGATCGTTCAGAGAAATCACTGGCTATGCCCTTCTCGCGTTGATCATCTACGTGAGTGTTCTTTGCAACTCTGCCCCACCATTAAGCTTATTTGAAATGCTGTAGTATCTTGCTGTCCTGCTGTATCGCCTCACGTTTCATCCGCTTGCACGATACCCGGGCCGTCTGGGGGAAAAATTGTCCGATTGGCCTCTCGTGTGTTATTGTATCAAAGGCAACCGCCACATCAAGCAGCTGCTGGCGCACGAGAAATATGGTAGGCCGTGCTTTACATCCTTCGATATGCTGAGAGCCATGGACTGACCTCCATCAGGCCCCGTCGTACGCGACGGCCCTAACAGCATCTCCTTTCGAAGCCCGTCTGCGTTGAAAGCCATCTATGGTAACAATGCCCATGTCAAGAAGGGCGACTGGTACCTCACTCTCGACATATCTGCCGGAGCTCCCTCCGTGCAGATGGTGATAGACCAGCACCAGCATGCATTGCGACGCCGTGTGATATCGCCAGCCTTCTCCGAACGTGCCTTGCGTGATGCCGAGCCTCTCATTAACGCAAATGCTAAGAAGCTTTGCGAAAAGCTGGCCGACGCTGTCAAGTGCGCTAAAGACCAGTGGAGCGAACCTTTGAACCTGCAACAGTGGATTGCGTACTACGGATACGATTTCATCAGCGATCTCGCATTCGGACGCTCTTTTGAATTGCTCGACCACGAAGACCACCGTTTCGTCCCCAGCGTTCTCAAGAGCGCAAGCCAATTCCTGTACTATGTCGGATACCTCCCTTTTGCAGCGCTCGTGCGGCCGATGATGGGGACTTCGATCCAAGACCACTTCCCCGGACAATCAGCGAAGGATTCGTTGAAATATACCAAGTTGGCGAATAATCGACTAGCCGAGCGCATCGAGCGAGAACACGCGCGTAAGAAAGGGGACGGAAGCTACGACCGAAAAGACATATTCCACTACCTATTAAACAGTAAGGATCCATTGACGGGCAAGGCCTTCACAGTCGAGGAGTTACAAGCAGACACATCGCTGCTCATCGCAGCAGGCAGCGATGGCGTCACGCTCGCTATATGCGCACTCCTCTTTTACAGTCTCCAAACCCCGCACATCCTCGAAAAACTGGCCCGGGAAATCCGCGAGGCATTTAAAACTCCAGAAGATATCAAAACCCCGAAGCTGAACCAATTACCCTACCTGCACGCCTGCATTGAAGAAAGTCTCCGCATCGCGCCCCCGAAACCAGGTTCCCTCCCCCGCATCGTCCTCCCCGGCGGCACGGAAATAGATGGCCACCACATCCCAGCCGGGACAACGGTCGGCGTCTCACACTACGTCATTCACCGCAACCCCGATGTCTTCCCCCAACCAAACTCATTCCGGCCGGAGCGCTGGATTGTCTCCGATGCCTTATCTCAAGACCAAATCGCCGCTGCCAAACGGGCGTTCTGCCCTTTTGGCATTGGACCGATGAACTGCGTGGGGAAGAATATGGCGTATGTGGCTACTAAGCTTGCGCTTGCACATCTATTTTGGAGGTATGATTTTAGGATCCATGGGAAGCTGGCTGGCGGCGGCGGTGTGGATTTAGAAGAGGGGAGGAAAGATGAGAGGGAATATCAGCTTTGGGATTGGATTATTGGGTTTCCAGATGGACCGGTTGTTGAGGTACGGTCTAGGATTTAGGAGGAGTGCTTGTCGGTGTTGTAATTTGGCGGTTGGAGGTATTGAGTCGGCGCTTGAGATGCTCATGTAAATAAAATGGCCGGAGGAGAAATTTGATGGGAAAATATGGACATTGCTGAACCCGAACTGGTCGATTGAAGGGAATATCGAAAGCATTGCAGAGGTCGTTTTGAGGACAATTCATATCCAGAAATACCGATGCCTTTATCGACGTGGAGCTTGCAGCCCGATTGCCGTCAAGCTTCGTTTACTCCCATCATGATATATCGTCCACTCAAGGACTTTTATATCACTCTCGCTCTTCATCCCGACCAGATACTTCTTCAATTCTTCAATTATCTAAATCCTGATCTAGAGTTTCTTAAGACGAACTCTCATCTCCTATGCCAGATGCCATACCATGAAGTCGCTAGAGCTAGTATCATCCCAGAACTGGATCCAGAAACCGCCCCATGCTGCGGCACAGCTAATATTGGAGGATTTTAAGCTTATCCCTGGAGTAAGCTGGGTGGGCACGTGGTAAATAAGCTTAATCAAACTCCACTTGGCGACCCATGGTTCTTCCAATGGATGTTAGGCTGACATGATCCTGTCAGCAACCTCGACTCTTGCCCTTATATTCCTCGAATACTGAAACAGAGGAATTGAAATCCTCTCCTCGTGCGTCGATGTTCCTTGTCTCCACTCTCTAGCTCTCCGCTCACTGCGATCCGCTTCAAAGAAAAATCTGCAATATTGGTTCTCGTAACAAACATGGCTCGTTAAATCCTCATCCAACAAACTTGTGTCACAGACTCAGCGAACGAAAAGCTATAATCTGGTCGAGTGGTTGCCTTACAATCCAGGGGGATCAGGGCTGCATAGGGCTGCATTGCATACCTGGTCATGCGCCTTCCCCGTCGTCTCCAGCGAATGAAACGCACCACAATGACCGAGCTCGAGATGTGGATTTTGCAAATATAACGATAGAAGTGCCGTCGCATATTCAAAGTTCCACACCAACCCCATAGCGGCTCCCTCCATTTCTTAAACTATCTTGGATAGAAGTCTTTCACAGCCAAATTTCTCGTATGGCTATTATTTCGTTGCCCACGCTATGGGCTATTACTCTTCTCACTCTTTGCGCTGCCCAACAGTGTCCCACGCAGCCAGAAAACGGAATATGCAGCATCAATACTTTCAATAGCACGCTCTCTTTAATCGGCGCTTCCATCGAAAAGATCGGTATTGTGCCTCCGGGCGGCTGCTTTCGCGGGTCTCCAGCCGATGACATCGCAGTCACCGGTCGACCCAACGTTGCCGCAGACGTCGGTGGCTCCTGCGCTTTGATCGTAAAGAACGGTTCCTACCGCTTCGGGCTTCTTCTTCCCGACAACTCGGCCTGGAAGGGATCGTTCCTCGCCGTTGGCAACTATGCGTTTGCTGGCGGCATCAACTTCATCGACATGGGCTTTGGTGTCAGCATCTACGGGATGGCGACCATGTCGACGGATACGGGCCATAGCTCGAGTGAGGGCGACATGACATGGGCTAAGGGAAATACCCAGGCGCAGGAAGATTGGGGGTTTCGTGCCATGAACGGGTCGGTCGCCATTGCGAAACAACTGGTGGACGCGTACTATGGCCGGAACCCTTCATTCTCCTACTACAGCGGCTGTTCCACGGGAGGCAGAGAGGGTCTGAAGCAGATACAGGTAGACCAGACCAGCTTCAATGGCTTGCTAATCGGGGCGCCAGCCTGGGATCAGTACCACATGATGCCGTGGATCACAAAGCTTGGAGCCGACTATAGTAAGCCGGAAGCCAATGGGAACTTCACTTTCAATCAGTGGTTTGGAATGGTCGTCAAAATCCGAGCAGCCTGCGACTTGAAAGACTCCGTTCCGGACAACATCATCAGTCGACCCGATCTGTGCAACTTCGACGAAATCGCCCCACTTCTCCAGTGCAATGAGACGGTGAAAGACTATTGTCTCAACGAGAACCAAATACCCACTGCCAGGCAGATATATCAGGACTACGTTATCGGCGGCAATCCTGATCCTGTGTTCTATGGCCCGGAACTCGGCTCTGAAGTCGAGCTCGGGCTGACGATAGGTGGCTATCTCAACAATACGAATCCGACCGGGTTCGACAGGGAGTGGTTCAAAAACTTCATGGGTTATCCAGACAACTACGTTTATAATGACTCCGCGCTTACCGATGCCGTGGACAAGAACCCTGGGAATGCTACCGCCGATGGTTTCAACATAAGCAAATTCGCGCAGAATCGCGGCAAGATCATTCTATACCAGGGCCTAGCAGACGGCGTCATCCCCGCCAAAAGCACCATGAACTTTTACAACAAGACGAAGGAGGATACGGACGGCGACGTGGACAGCTACATGCGCTACTTCCCGGTCCCCGGCATGCGCCACTGCTGGCTTTCGGACACAGACCTTGAGGGGAACGCCTTCGCACCGTGGATGTTAGGGGGTGCCGGTCAAGTGAACTTAGTAACGCCGTCCGAAGCAGGACAAGTGCTTGGAAACCCAGAGCTCGATGCGTTTGCGAGGTTACAGCAGTGGGTTGAGGCGGCAGCGGCGGACCCGACTGCAGCCGGACCGACGAATATTACCGCGACGACGTGGTTTACTTGGAATCAGACGATTTGGAGACAGCGGCCGATCTGTGCGTATCCTAGAATGGCAGCCCTTAAGGATGGGGCGGATTTAAATAAGAAGGAGAGTTGGGAGTGTAGATAAGATAAATTTAAACCACATTTCTCGTTTTATATACTTTGATTTCAGGCCGTAAAATTAATAATCATGGCGTCTTCGCAGGTGACTAGCTTGGAATAATGTTCTGAGAGATCTTAACTCGAGATCCTGAATTCGAGTATTTGTGCATGGCCTTTAACTTCTCATCTACGCATTTCTGAGTGTTAACTTAATCTCTGTAAAGGAAGTCTAGGCTTTAAGCTGTCGGAGATACTTTTTTTGGGTGAAGTTGATATCGACTGCGCAGATTGCCAGAGTTGCCCAGTTCACCATACTGCCAAACAGTTATTGATCCGCAAGTTGGACCGCATCCATGGAACGTTGTGATCGACGACTGTCCACACTCAGACGAAGAGAACAAGCGTAAATTCACAGATGCTCTCTAGCGTTCTATGCATAGTTGGTTCCGACGCTGTAACAAGGTTCGATAGCAGCGTACTAATCTCCATTGTGTGAGGTGAAACAAATTTGAAGCTTGCCCCTCGAAGAGGTGCGAGGTCTCCGAGATATATACATGAGGTCACATGACCTAATGAGGTGACGGCTAGAAGGCGCTGGTGCAGCGCCACCGTTACAGACGCCTACCAAAGACGTGAATGAGACGCGGTGACGGAGGATACAATGAACCTGGAAGACATTTTGCTGGCCCGTGCCATACGTTTCTCAATTAGATATGAGCTTTGGGCTATCGACTTTTGTTGCTCTCTGTGCTCTCTGGAATTGTGAACTTTTAGAATTCATGGAAGGTACTGACAAACTGTAAATCGAATAGAAGAGAGAATTTCCTGTAAATATAGAACTCGTGGCCTTCCATGCCCCTCACCTGTGCGGCAGAAAGCTGCTCTATAGTAGAAACCTGCGCAAGAGTAGAGCAACGAGCTGAGATGACATCCCCATATGAAGAAACAGTCGTCAATAGTAGCTCCCTAGAATGGCTAAAAGCAAATACTGAGCACTACGAGCTCAAGCCGTGTCGCCAGCATAATGGAGAAGCACAACTTGACGAAATCGCTAATTGTCATAAAGTAGTTGCAGATCGTGCAATCCGCTATATAAAAGGTCTGTCGCGGATGTAGGGGCAATTTCAATCCCCAAGATACATACACCCGCAGACGCCACTCCGCACAACAACCCAATCGCAGAATTCGCCGAGGATGAATGGCGTGATGACGCCCAATGATTTGCTGAGAACACGAGCATATTCTACAACTGTCAAGGGTAGGAGCTGGACTAGTGATTCGCGTAGAAGCAGCCACATACAGTAGAGTGCAACGGCGAAGAAGTGGTAGAATAATTGTAATGGGCTGTGAAGTACATCACCAATCGGTCCCGCCGGCTCTTCAACGAGGTGTCCTCCTTTCTGAATATAGCACATGAAGCCGCGCTGCATGACTTCGAGTTGTGGATCTAAGGCAAATCTATGTTAGCTATCGCGAGGGTCATGTTAGAATGGAAAGGACGTACCGTCAGCGACATTCAGGGTATACAAAGCCTAAGCAAGGATATTGAGAGATGTGCTATAGCTTTTGCGCTTCGGGTAAAACGGCCGCAGGTGCGTAAGGACGGCGTTGGTATCCAGCGCTTCCAACAGTACCCAAACAAACATACCGCCTTCAACACATGCTTGAGATTAATCTTAGCTTATGTACGTATGGAAGGGGGGTAAGTTAAGCTTACGTCCGGGCTAAAATCGACGTGGCTTATGTATGCACGTAGAGAGCCAAAATCGCCTTATGTATGTAGTTTGGCGCAATAATCGATCTTCTCGATGTACTCAACCAGCTCAGTCAGGTGACTGTACAGTTCTGTTTCAAAATTTTGGCGGGATAAACTATTTTCTGTGTGTAACTACCTAGCAGATTGGCTGTTGATGATACACAGGGTTTTACAACAAAAAGTAGTAATTGTGTAGGTTGTACGTACAAATTTTGAGCTTCAAGTTATGTATGGATGGGCCAAACTCCTAGTTATGTACGTATACCTTATGTTATGTTACCAGAATTGGTACTTGCAGAGATTGAGAGACTGAACAAGATTGCATTGAGGACCTGAAAATCTAGAGGGCGAGCAGAGGCTATATACAGCAGAGAAACGCCAAGTCGGTGGATTGTATGTTCGACCAGCAGGAGGTCGCTTTTCCGGCAACATTATATATACAAGTTCGTACATACAGTACATACTACATACTGTTGGAAGCGCTGTTGGTATCGCTTAGAGCAATGACATCTGGATGAAGTAGTTTGGCGAACAGCACGACGTTGCTGAGTGCGACTATCGTTCCAGCACCAGTCAAAGGATGTCGCATATTGCTTGCGTCTCCAAGTAGAAGGGTACGGGCAACTGCGCTACATTTCGATGTTACCACTGATTCGGTATAACTCGGAGACGGCCATGTTTCACTGCCAGCACCACTTCGACTGAACAGCTTCGAGGAGAGTTGAAATAACGATGTCTCTGATATAAGATCTGACAGCGCCTTATACGGGTAATCAATGACGAATGCAGCCCGGCTTTTATGAGCACCGGTCCGATATATCAGAACAGGCGGACCGCTGCCGATCACACTGTATGCGAGTCCATATCTTAGCAAGTTGGCTTCAACTAATTCGAGGCCCCAGAATCATAATTATTTGCTTGTCGATTCTCGTTCCGCAGTTGAGGCCGGAAATTGGAGCCTGACCCTTCCGAAGTCATGGCGAGATATACATAGAACTGTTGAAGATATTAGCACCGAAAGCTGAAGCAAGCAGGCGAGATACACGCAGTACGCTTTTCTCGTTGACCAGCCAAGCATTCAACCCTAATGGTTGCCTAGGTTGGTCGTTCTTCAGAAGACAAATCACGGCGCTTTTCACCTCTGTAGTTTCCCCTTCACGTTGCGCGGCATTGCGGAGTTTGGAGACGAACCTGCCATGGTGGAAGCTTCTTCCTTCCGCTCTCCCCGGCCGTTCCGTTATTTGAACCCAAGCATCGGAAGAAACACCATCGTTTCTCTGTCTCTATGAACAGCCAGGCTTGGGAGGATACGAGAAAGTTACCTCTTCGCGTTTCCAGTAGATGTGATTGCCTCGCACAGGAATGGAGTCAATATCATCGAGATACGTGCCTAGTCCAAGCTCTTCGAGCGCAGCGACTCTGCCGGGTTGCATAACCTCGCCAAGATACGGTCTGGCTCTTTCAAGCTGTGTTTCAAGAGAAGGACTTCGTATCCATAGCGTGCGAACGTGTCGCTGTCGCCGATCCAGCAACGCCGGCCCCAACCACGACGATGTCGTAAACTTTGTCCGTTGCATTGTACGTTGGCATTTTCAGATTGGAATGTGCCTTTAACGTCTTTTCACTAAACAATTGGGGATCACGACATTCTGGATGCAAGTCGGGCTAAAAAAGACCGAAAGTTAAAGAGGCTGCGGAGCATCGTAGGACTTGGCGATCTAAAATTAAACGTCACCATCGTACAGCATTATCCCATGCCCTGCCACCAATCGCCCTCGGTTAATTAGCCAATCGGATGATTGCTCGGGCCATATTCTCGATGGATTGCCCTCACCAAATTTGTATGAGAATTGTCCCAAAAACACTATGTATAGAGCAATTAGATGGCCAGTTCTTATGTGAGGCTATTAAAATATATGTAGGTTGCTATAGCGAACAGTTTCCAGGTAGAGTAGAGGACTATTCTATAAGTAGTTTAAGCTGCAGCTGCACCTGTTGGAGATGCTCCGCCCAACAGGGTCCTTGCTTTGGTTCACATAAGGGAATTCTACATTGGAAGCAGCCAAAGGTAGTCCTTTTAGATCGCGCCTTCTGTGAATTGAGCTCTGACGGAGATAGTTCTCCTAGCGGAAACCTTTTCGTAGTTGCCCGTCGGCCTTTAGCAGCACAGGCAGCACAGGGCCGGCTTGAATTGTACATCTTTTCCTGCTGGTGATCACTCACAGGCTGAGAATTGACCCCTACTAACTGTGGGCGATTTACATGCTGCTTTGCCTGGCGTGTTGATAGGTTCTGGAGCTGGCAAACTAGCTCAAGGAGAAAGGCCCTGTGGCCAGATGCCTTAGTCTTGTGAGATAGCGTCAGCGTGGCCAACAGTCCGTAGGACTGTTCGTACGCTACGTTTCGTACGTTTTGTGTCCACAATACTATCGTAGCTCGTTAGGTTGCCGTAAGTAGCGTACATCTCTTGCAATCGTATACGGCGTATACGGACAGCTTGTCGATGCCCTTGGTGGTGAGGGGAGCCTATTTTCATCCGATTTTCGAGGCCATTGTCAAGGAGCTTGCGCAGAGGCGTTGACGCGTTGTTTTGATGGTCAATCGACGCAGTGTAACAGTGGCTTCGACGGTGTAACAAACAGAGCTTTTCGCGCACAATTGCACCTACTTTTCCTCCTCATCTTCATCAGCATGAGTCCGTCAGCAATGGAGAAGTTCGTACGTACATCTCAGCGTGTTTCCGCCTCTCAAGCTTTGAGCAGCAGTAAGGGAAAGGAGCCCTGGCAGCCGTATCACTCTGCTGCTTCCAAACAGCTCACTCGCGCCCAAGCAGCAACTCCGGGCGCGTCACCTTCATCACCAGCTGAGAGCCCACAAAGCTCGCCCTGCGCATCCTTCTCTCATGAGTATCCTGACGATGGCTTGTTTAACTCTGGCATCGCGTTCGAGATTGATTGGGAGCACATCTGGCGTAGCAGCACTGAGAGGCTAGCGTCTCATCGGCTTGGATACTGGGTGAAACACAAGAGTCAGCTTTGAGGTGGCCGCGAAGCCTCAGTGATCTGGAAGTACGGCGCAGAGCTATAGTATCTTGAGGCGAATAATAAGAGCTCGCGGATTTGGCTTTGCAAGGCTTGTCACCTATAGAAGGTCAGAGGAGATGCCAAGATGTACAACAGCACTCACTATATTGTAGAGCACCTAAAGAACGTCCATCGGATTGCTGTTGACGGCAGCTTGATAGTAGATCCATTAAGACCTCCAGTGAACCTATGGGAAATTGTAAAGGATGTAGCTGGAGCCAATTGAGCTTTCTTAAAGCAGCTGTAGGCTGAGGGAGCTTTGCAAAGCGCTTTAGTTAACTAGATAATTCTAAAGAATATGAGCTTCCGCGATGCCACCTTGACGGCTACTAGGGCGTTATTTACTTGGAATTGACTTAAGCTTCTCGCCGCGCTGCCGTCTAGTAAAATAACACTCTCTAGTTACATTAAGGCAACTCTTGAGGACTGTAGGAAGGAGATTAAGGCGTTATTACAGAGCTCTTATAGTAAGATATCTGTAAGTGTTAACATCTGGTTATTTGGTAACTATCTATCATTCATAGCCGTTGTTGTGTACTTTATAGGTAAGTTTAATTCCTTAACTATCCTAAATTTAGCACTTCCTTTAATTAGTTTAGAGATACCAATTTTGGGTATAACGTACTGATTTTAAATTTCTGATAGACTTTGAGTATTAATAGCGTGACCTGCTTATTGTCTTCTGCTAGCTCTTTAGTAATTACTCTATAGCTAATCAAGCTCATATTATCGCTACTGTACTTTAAGAATACTTTATTGTCTGCTGATTTCATGCCTTTGTCGGAGATAATGTTTTAAATAATAGAAATAAGCTTATTACTAGGTTGAACGAAGCTCTAGAGCATAACCTGTTAATGCCAGCGCGAATTTACTATGCAGGCCATATCATTAACCTTATTATCAAAGGCTCTCTATATGGTAAAGGATTAGGCAAATTTGAGTAGGAGCTTGCTTAAGCAGTTTCCCGCGAGCAATTCGAGCTCTATTGAAAGTATAGGGTCATTAGAAAGCTCTATAACTTTGTTAACTTAGTTCTGGTATCCAACAAGCGCCGTGAGCTCTTCCTATTTGTATAGAAAGAGCTTACTAATAAGGACTCTCTCTGGAGCTTTGGCACTTTTAATCTACAGTAAGACGGCAGCGTATGCTGGTACTCTGTCTATCTAATGCTTTTCTGCTGCTAAGAGCTTAAAGAACCTATTAATAGGTTCATCCGTAAGCTTTGTAGTGACTGTGCGTATAATGAAGAAGAAGATAACAGTTATAATCCTCTGCGAGATACTATCGATGAGGGTGAATGGGATGAGGTCTTTGAGCTCTGCTAATACCTGGAGATGTTCTATAAGATGACCTTGCGCCTAGAAGGCAACGCTTCAAAATCCGGGTACAGCTCTCTCTGGCAGACAATTGTCAGCTTGCAGCTACTCGAGGAATAGCTGCGCGAGAAGGCCAAGGTGTATACTACTTACCCTAACGAGTGCTACCTCCGCAGCTGCGTGGCATATGGTCAAACTGTCCTTACAACGTACTGGGGCAAGCTAATTCTCGAACCTGAGGTTAGTTCTTATGCCGTGGCAACTATCCTTCATCCAAAGCTTCGTCTCTCGTGGTTCAAGGACCACTGGCGAAAGCACCCTACCTGGCACAAGAAGGCCGAGCTCTCCATGAGAGAGATCTTTCGTCAATACTTGGATGCCGAGGATGAGGCTCGCGAGCCTCGAGATGAGCTTCTTTCACAGCCGCTACGTCAAAAGCTTCCTACTGATACCCACGACAATCGCTGGGTGAAAACAATAGATGTCAATCTCTCTCTACTCACCGGCCACAAGGGCCATAAGCGTGCGAGAAAGGTCAACGAGCTCGAGCTGTACTACGCCGCCTTAGCCGAAGACCTTGCTGCTATCGATCCGCGGGAGAAGGATCCTCTAATCAACCATCCGCTACTTTGGTGGCGTCAGGTTGGCTGTAAGGAGTATCCTACGCTCTTCAAGATTGCCCTTGATTATCTCTCGATACCTTGCACCTCATGCGACTGTGAGAGAGCCTTCAGCACTGCTAAGAGGACCATCACCGACGACAGGAACCAGCTAGGGGCATCAACGATCGAGGCACTACAGCTACAGAAGAATTGGCTGCGCAATGAGGTCGTCAACAGCCATCTCCGCGATCTCGAAGCTGTGATCAAAGGCCTTGAGAAACCAGCTCCAGTTCTTCTCGAGATTGACTAAAAATAGGTACAGTATACGGTCTCCTACGGTGTACGTATTACGCTGCGTAGCGTACGATTCTCGTCTTTGTACAATAGTATCGTAGCTCTAATACCGACCGTATTCATCTCTCGAATGCATCCGTAATTACGCTCTACGGACTGTTGGCCACGCTGGATAGCGTTTAAAGCTTGTAGCAATTCACCAAGGTTATGTCAAACAAGAGTTGGAAAAGCGCTCGCCATGTCTTCCTGTGGCTCCGTAGGGTAGTGTAGTACGACTTTAATTGATCAAAGCGATCAACAGCGTTCATAAAATGGTTGTACAAATCAATAAGCTCTGGGATAGGTAAATCCTTAGAGATTGCGTCTCTGAACACCTTCCTTGTTTTGACAGCGCCTGTACGAGTTTTGCTAGGTCTATTACGTTTTCGTATAACAGTTGCTGCTAGATTGCCAATAGAGCTAGCAAAGAGGACTATGTTGTTATCCCGCCACGCAAACTGGCCTATAGTCTTGTTCTTTGACGCTTTGTAGTACGTAGTGCCCCATTCAATTGAGTCTCGATAATAGAGCCTCACATTTATAAGGTCTTCTGAGAACGTCTCAACAGGGTCCTCTACTGTCAAGTTACCTTGGGTGTGTCTATTAGGGTCTAGTGGTACCTGCTTAGCTCACCTTCTAAGGTAGGCTGGGTGTCCTGGGATAGAGTCTTTTTAGAATCCTTAGTGGCTTTTTTCTTAGCGTTCTCTACCTTTTTCTCCCGGGGTGTCTTCGTCGTTCGTACTGTGCCAGCACCACCAATCCCCTCCTGCCGAAGTCTCTCTAGGACCCTAACAGACGTGAAAAGGTTATCAAGCCATATTATATGCTTGCCAGGCGGTAGGAGACGCTCATGCCTATAGTAATCGCAGGCCATGTGGAGGACGACTGCAGCAGTTGCTGAAAACCCTTCCTCCTGCCACTAGGGGTCAATTTTGTATGGCCCTGCCTCTTTTCCTGTACCTTTTGAATGGAACAGCCAGTTTAGAATGTACCCTGAGTCGCCTAGCATCCATATTTTAAACCCAGTAGGAGCAGCCTTGCATCCAATTGTAGTAATCTCTCGCGCTCTACCTGTAAATCGCTGCATAGACTCATTAACTGCTAAATTCTTTCCAGGCGTCCAATATCTCTGTGAGCAACTACGTAGGTGCTCAGATAACTCCCACACGCGCTCAAAGGTGTTTTGGAAAGGTAGATCTCAGCCATCTTCACGAGGTTTCGTATAATAGAAGTATCGATCAATTTGCTCGAACCTAACGCGTCCAATAAACTCTCCTACGCGGTGTTTAATGCCAAAACGCTCGCTAGTCCTCCAGTAGTCGCTAACGCGTGGTTCTTGGTGTATCCCCATATGTATAAGCGTAGCAAAATACGCATACATCTCCTCCCTATTAACTGGATGCCACGGCCGACGCCGGTGCAGCTCCGTCTCTTTAGCCGCTGCTCGAGCAATCTCGGCATTGCGATTCGTGTAAACACAAAGCTCATCCACTTTATTATCGGTAAAGAATAGCTTGAAGAGATCAATTGGGCTTTCCTTGTTAACGCCTGCAGGAAGGTTTGCATGACCGCGCTCGGTCGCGTTGTGGATGGGCAGGGGGTCCCAGTTCGGCGGTTCTCTGGCGTCTGGCAGCGGCGGCTTGTACTTTTTTTTCACAGGATCGATAGTATCGTTCTTCTAATACATAAATTCGTCAGTAATGGAAGTCTTTTCTTAGTTACGTTAGTAAGGAAACTTCTGTTATAAATACTCTTGAAGTACGACGGTTTATTCTGGAGGTACTCTTCTTGTTAGCTCTCAAGACTAATTGATATATTTATTCGAACGGCGGTCCCCTAATGGTGGAAGTTTATTCTACAATGCATTGAAACGCTTCCTCTAAGCGGCATCACTTCTATTCGATCTTTCCTTCATCTGAGTCGCGACCTCTCTCGCGATAAGATTTCTCTAATATATGTGAATGCCATCATCTTAGCTATCCCCTGCATTTAGGCGGTTGAATCGCAAGTTTATGTGGGATATAAAACTCGAATACGTTTCTTTTTAAGTTGTTATACTCTATCTTTGTCGTGTATACATATTATATTTATGTTTTCTGAAATACGAATCATATGATGTCTTTCCGTTCTCTATAAAGAGGACCGTATTTATATTTCTCTGATCGGAGTTTGTTGCGGAGGTCCTACCTTTAACTCTCACCTAATGGAATTAACCGCGATAGATGCGACTGCCTTGAAGAGGTAGCGGTTCGGAGTAGATAGTTCGTCAATCATCTTTGCACGTCCTATGGATCGATGTCCTAATGTTAGGTATTCTCGTTTTCACGATGAAATGGAATAGAGATTCATTCATTTGATTGCTGTTTTAGCCGATGTGTACTGAATAATTATGTAAACTATTTCTCTGATTTCGTTTTCGAATTGCTTTCATGTCCGAAGAATAAGAATTATCGATATCGAGAGTACATTGATATTTCAAGTAATTCATGATACTGCGATTATCTTAGGAGAATCGATAAAAAGGTGGAATAAGTTGTGTATCGGATGTTGGAGACCTACAGAATGATAAATCGGGAAATCGATGTCGCATGTCACTGCTTTAGTTCTTCAAAGAGGTATTAATAATTCCTAAAACATTCGAGAATTTTTCTCTGAAGAAAGCGTACAAAATCCGACGCACCCCATTCCGATAATGCATTTTTTTATATGAGAGATCCACCTTCTTCCAACCGGAATAGGATATCCTAGGGATCTTGCAAAATTTCGCAAAATGATGAGGAGTTCTATTGTCTGGAAGTAATTCATTCAGGAATTGAAGATAGGATTCGCAACCTCTGACCTTTGCGTAACTCTTCGAAGATTTTTTCTGATAAGTATTATATGTACTATTCTTCAGGGTCTTCGAGGTGGTCTATTAATTGGTGGATTACTGCCTCACGCATGAAGAGTTTAACGTTCAGTTTTCGGATCTTTTGCGAGACAAATAACTCGTCTTCGCAGCAATCGTAAGATTCGGCGATCTGGAGTTTGAAGTGCGTGGACTCCTACCATACCGGTAAAAAATATCGGGTTTGTTTCAGATTATTCGTGCACTAGCGCGTGCCCTCTTTCTTCTTCGATGCGCATAGTATTTCTTTCTCTTTCTTGTCCTTTTCGTCGCATTCTTTTTCCTCTTTCGACTCTTCTTTGTCGAAGAATTTCTTGCATTCCGACGAATTCGATAATTTGCTCTCCTCTCTCGACGATTCTTTCTCACCTTCACATAATTCTTTCTTCTTCGTTTTGAGTGCGCGCTCCGATTGTTTTTAAAGTTTTTACAGAGGTTTGTTCGCTTCTTATTATCCTTCTTCTGATAACTCCGATAACATTAGTTTAGCCTACTTCTTTAACTCCCACGTAGACAACTACTTCACCATCTCCGTTGAGGGCATGTGTCAGTTGCGCCTGCCTTTTATCAAGAGGGTGTCGCTAAAGCGTTCATTAAACTGATCGATCTGACGAAGAGGCAATAGCTATCAAACAATGAAGTTTTTTAACCCTTTAAAGTAGTTAACGTACACCGAGTTTTCGAAGAACAAACTTATAGACTCTACACGGTTTTTGCACGCAGTCCACCGGGGCACGCAGTCTACACGTGTCTGAGATTAACCCCTCGTGTGAAAATAGGGTACGGGACGGTGGTTAGCGGGAGCCAATTAACCGGTTGGTCTCGACGAATGATTCCGACGTTACTTGACGCTGTTGTGCGGGAGCTCATCTACAGTTGTAGGATTAAGTTGCGCTGTAAAAAGTTGTCGCGTTACGGGTTTCCGATAGCACTTCTGCTACTAGAACAAC
>ML994633.1:1797753-1819135 GCA_010093925.1 Zopfia rhizophila CBS 207.26
TATTATTATTATTATTATTATTATTATTATTATTATTATTATTATTATTATTATTATTATTATTATTATTATTATTATTATTATTATTATTATTACTAAAATATTTAGTTTTTTAAATACTTTTATTTTAACTACAAAACATATAGCTATTTAAAAAGTAAATAATTATATTATAAAATATATTTACTAAAGTCCTAAAATAATACTAAATATAGTCAAAATATTAGTAAGTATAATAATAAAGGATTTATTAATACTTTTAAAAAAAAATTTTAAAAATTTTAAATTTTTTTTTTTTACTTTTTTTAATTTACTATTTAAAAAAAAAATTCTTTTTTTAATTTACTATTTAAATAACTACTATTAAAATCTTTTAGTAAATATTATTAATTTATTTAAACTAGCTTAAATTTTATAATTTTAATTATATTTAAAACTTTAATTAGAATTTTTTAAGT
Source organism: Zopfia rhizophila CBS 207.26 (assembly GCA_010093925.1). Taxonomy (NCBI): domain Eukaryota; kingdom Fungi; phylum Ascomycota; class Dothideomycetes; family Zopfiaceae; genus Zopfia; species Zopfia rhizophila. The sequence continues at coordinate 1,798,212 of ML994633.1, forward strand.
TTTTTATATTATAATTAATTAAGTAAAGTTAATTTTTATAGTAACTTTTATTTTATTTTTAATAATAATAAAATTTAATTACTTATTTAACTTTATAATATTTACGAAAATTTAAAAATAACCTATTAATTTTAATTCGAAAACTTTGTTACAAATTTAAATATAATACTAAATAATATTTTATTAAATATTTTTAACTTTTATATATTTATTTAAAATTAAAAATAATTTAGTAATATGTATAAATGTTTTTATGCATTAAAATATATATTTAGTGAAGTAAATAATTATTTTTTTATTAATTATATATAAAGACTTAAATAAAAAGTTATTATTTTAAGTAAACTTAGTTTATTTTACTAATTACTATACTAAATTTTATAAACTAATTATTAATATTAAATAAAATAAAATTAGTTTAATTATATAGGTAAAAAATTATTAAATAATAGATTATACTAAACAATAATAAATTTTATAAATTTTAATATATTAAATAATTATACTAACTTAATATTTTTATATAGTAATAACTTATAGTACTTATTAATAATATATTATTTTAAACTATAATTTACATTTTAAAAAACCTTAATATTTTTAAATTTAATACTTTTAATATAATAGCTAGTTTAATTAAAATATACTTAAATTATATAATTATTTATTTATTTTAATTTAGTACTTTAATACTAGTTTATATAAGTACTTTAGTTTTATGTATTTTTATTAGCTATATTTTAAAGTAGTTAACTTAAGTTATTTTAACTATTAACTTAAATATTAATTTTAAAAATAAACTAGTTACAACATTTAAGTTGATTTATATTAAGTTAATTATATTAAAAAAATACTATTATTTAAAACTTTACTATTTATATAATAAGATTAACTATTTTTATTAAAATTGTTTCATACTTTTACTTAAACCTACTATTTTTTACTTAATTTTATATTTTAATACTAAAAAATACTATATAATAATTATTTTATGTATTTTTAATTTGTTTTAATATATTTTATAACTAAAATCTTAATTATTAACTTTAATTTAACTTACAATAAGCTTTATTTTAAAAATACATTATTTTTTAAAATACTTTTAGTATTAGATGTTTATTAACTTATAAACTATTTTAACAACTAACTTTTAAATTTATTAAGTAAATATTTTGTATACTATTTCATAAAATAGCTTATTTTATTTTATTACTACTTTAATTAATATTAAAAAACTAGTAAAAAATTATATTAATACATTTTTAATTTATATTTAAAAAAAATTTTTATTTAAAATATTTTATATTTTAACAATTTTAATAGTAAAACTTTAAAATTAGTTATATATTATATACTATTAGTATAACTATTTATTACTTTAATTAAATTATAAAATCTTTTTTTATAATAGCTACTATAAATTATATACTAATTTTTAATTACTTTTAAATAATAAGTATAAAGTTAAATTTAACTATATTATACAAAACTTACTCTTTAATTATTTTATGTTATTAAATATATTATTTACATGTTTTTAACTTTAAAGTTTTTTATCAAAACTTATTATTTATTCTAAAAAAAAAATATTTAAAAACTTTTACTTTAATACTTTTTTAATATAGTATTTTTAAATAAGATTTTTAAAATTTTTACTAAGTACTTAATTTATTATACCTACTAGTTATTTAAAATAAATTATTAATTATAAAAATTAAACATTTATTTAAAATCTGTTTTGTAAATTATTTACTAAAAAGCTTTTACTTAAAATTTAAATTTATTCTTTAATATATATTTAAAAATAATATTAAATTAAATAATTATTTTAAAATTAAGTATAAATATTTACTTAAATAAAGTAGCTTCTTTTATATAAATAGTTTAGAAATATAAATATAAAATTTTTACTGTTTTAATAACTAATATTAATAAAGCTTAAGTTTTAAAAACTTATGTTAATTTAATTACTAAAGTTTTAAAAAAGAATTATAATTATAATAACTAGTTTACTTAAAGTATATTTAAATTATATAATTATTTACTTATTTAAGTTTAGTACTTTAGTATTATTTTATATAAAAATTTTAACTTTATATACTTTTTTTAATTTTATTAATTTAATTGTAAAGAAGTTAACTTTAGCTATTATAATTATTAACTTAAATATTAATTTAAAAAATATTACTAGCTATAATATTACTTTAAAACTATATTTTTTTAGATTATAAAGTTAACATAATTTTCAAGTTTATTATATAACTACTTTTTAAATTTCTAGTATTAAATAACTACTTAATTTTTTTAAATTTTATTTTAAACAAGTTTAGAAAATTCTAAACATTATTTTTATTTAAATTTAATACTTTTTAGTATAGTAACTAATAAACTACTTTTTTACTATTGCAAAAAGTATACTAGTTATTTTAATATTTTTATAGTAGTTTTATAAATTTTATATTATATTAATTTTATATATACTTTAATAGCTTTACTTTAGTTTATTTTTACTTATAATATTTACTTTATTATATTTAGTAAAGTTGTTAACTAAATTATAACTACTAATTTTATTTTAATTAACTTTTTTATATATTAATTTCTTTTTTAAGTTTATTAACTTTTAAAAGTAAATTACCTTATTTACTTTTACTATTAGTTAATAATAGTAAAACTTATTAATGTAATTCTTTTTATAAATTTATAAACTTAATAACTTTTACTTTACTTTAATTAAATAAACAAATAAATAACGTGTTTAATAAAGTAATTTTAACAAATATTTTTTTTAATTAATATTTTTTTTTAATATTTTATAAATAGTAAAAACATTACTATAATAAATATACTTATAATAAACTTAACTTATATATATTTTAAAATATTATTAAACCTTAACTTTATAATAATTAAAAGTAAATATTAATATTAAAATTTTTTAAAGAAATTTAGTAAAAATAGTTATTTAAAATAAAACATATTTATAAAAATCTTTTATTAATTTTATTATTCATTTTTAATTATTTTAACTAGCAAATAACTAGTAAATTAATATATTATAGTAACTAGTTAATTAATAAGTTACGTAAATTACTAAACTTTAAAATAAAATTTTATTAAAAAAAAAAAGCTTAAAAAGGAAGTTAAAAATTTAAAAATTCAAGTAATAGATATTAAATAATTTAAAATTAAATAATTTTTTTTTTTTTTACTTTTATAGTTAAAATTTTACACTTTAATATATAATTTACTTTTAAAATTTTTTTTTTTAAAAATTACTAATTTAATAGTTTTTAATTTATTATTTTTATTATATACTAAAATACCTTATTTACACTTTATAATATTAGTATTTTATATAAAAGTAATATAATAACTACTAAACTTTTATAATTATTTACTAAAATTCTTAAATTAGTTATTTTTAATAACAGTAAGAATTTACTTTATAAGTATTAAAACTTTTAAATAAACTATAAACTTATTAAAAATATTAATTAATATTACAAAAGTATAAAAATAACTATTAAGTAAACTTTAATATTAATAATTAATAATAAAGTTATAAGTAAGACTATTAATTATTTTTATACTAATATAAAACTTAATAAAAAAAGCGTAACTTTTATTAAAATTTATATTTTAGTTTTTTTCCTTTAATATTTATAAATTTATTAAAGTATTATTAAGTTAAAAACTAAGTTTAGCTTTTATAAAATTATTAAAAAAAAGTTAAATAATAAGCTACAGTTAAGTTTATAGCTTTTATTAATAATATAGTATTTTAATATTATTTTTAACTTTAAAACATATTATATTACCATAAAATTGTATATTATATTATTAAATTTAAGTACTTAAAAATAATAAACATAATATATAAGTAAATTTTTAATATAAAGTAAAGTACTTATTTATTTTTTTACTAATTAGGTTATTAAAACTAGTAATTATATTACTTATTTTTAGTATATACTATTATAATTATAATAAGTTAAGTTACTCCCCAAAAAATTATAAAACTCTGTATATTATTAAAATTAAAGTAATTATATAACAGTACAATATTTTACTATTACTAAACGTAATTTTTTTAAATAAAAATAAAAATAAAAAAGTTAATACTTATATTAATAATTTAATAATTAAGTTTTAAGTAAAAGCATTGTTTAAAAATAATAATAATAGTAATAAGTATTTTTTTAATTATATAAAGCTTAATTAAAAACAAATAATTAACTATATTATATTTAATTACTTAATGTAAAATTATTATTAAACTTATTATTTTATTAAATGCTAAAACTAATAATATAGTTCTTATTTATTTTTACTTTTATATTATTACAAAAAACAATTTTTAGCTTATGTTTTATAAAATTTGAAATAAAAATATTAATGTATTAGGTTATAGTAATTAAATTATAAGTATAATTTATTATTACTTTATTATATTAAAAAAATTAATAACTATTATGTTAGTACTATATTTTTATTTTATAATATAAATTATTATAATTTTTTAAAAACTATAAATAGTTTAAATTTACTTACCTTTATTTAAATTATGTAAAGTAGTATATAATATAAATTAATAGCAAAAATTATAATATTAGATACAATATTATAATTCTAAAAAAAAAATTCTAAAATATATATTATGTATTAATAAAAAACTAATATGTGTGACGGTGCTGCTTGCTTTGCTTACTATAAACTACATAATATTATAACTAGCTATACTAGCTATAATCTAGCGTAGAGCTTAAAGTATAGCTAGCTTATACTTAAGCTATATACTACTCTATTTAGAGACAAGCCCCCTTTATATCTCTTCTTTCCTTATTTTAGTGTAGCTAAAATAGAGCTAACTTATTCTATTAACCTATATTTATATAATAACGCGTAAAGACTAAGCCTATTATTATATTACACTAAGATTAATCTAATTTAGCTAGATAATGGTAACATAATATCAAGATTAACCCGCATGATTAACTTAAGTATTTAATTTATTAATAACTATATCTAGAGAATTAATTGCATGACTATACTGAGTTATTAGTTTATTAACTATATAATCTCTACTAGAAAGTCATATAGTAGTAGGTAATTAAAACTCTGAGTAATAGCTTATATAAGTCCTGTAATAGTAGGCCTTAAAAGTAATTTAGTAAGTAACTAAAAGACCTACAGTAGTAAATAATATACCTATTAGGTTAAAAGAGAGTTATAAGAGCTCTAGTAATCTCTTTTCTTTTTTTATTATCTTCTTTTTACTAGAGAAACCGACCCCTGTGAGCACTACTAGTTTACTTTCTTTTTACTAAAAAAACTAACTCTTATAAGCACTACTAGCTTACTTTTTTTATACTAGAGAATTAGCTAATTGCTTTACTCTGCTAGGGGCTAAAAGCTCTATACATATATAAGAATAAATAGGTTAGGACTATAGGAAAGCTCTTAACGCTAGAGATAAGAGTTAATCTTAAAATAATAGCCACTAATAATAACTATATGTCTATTCTTAAATTGCTTAGGTGTGCCGCCACGTACTATTCTAATAACATAATTAAAGAAAACTATATTATTAAGAAGCTTTATATCTAAATATAATATAATAAGAAACCCTTTATAGCTACTACTAAAAGCACTACCTAGAGAACTAATATCTATAAGCCTTAGGAAATAGAGATTACGCTTTTTATTCTAATAACTCTTAATTAAGTAATAATCACTAGCGAGCTAGAGTATAGCTATTTTAAAGTACTTATATATTATAATTATGCTGATACGCTAGGAAAAGCACTTAATATATCTAAAACTAAGCTTAATAAAGCTAGAGATAAGCTTACTAAGCTTTATTAGCTATTAAATAACACGCTTAAGCGCGTAGCAGATTAAGAGAATAAAATTAAAATACTAAAAGTATAGATAAAAAAACCTACGTATAATATATACTCTTTTCTCTCTATAAAGGCCAGCTTAGTGCTATTATTAACACTAGTAAAGAAGATACACTTTATAGCTTTACTATAGACCTTTTAGAATTAAGCTAGCTATATAACTGTAGAACCTAATAATAGTTCTAATATAAAAGATCTTAGTAACTAAACTTCTTAAGTATTACCCTACATACTAGCTACTTTATTAGTTATGTTTATTATAGATAGCTATTAAGGTAACAGCTGCTTAGCCTAATTTCCTAATTTACTAATACTTAAAAACAATAAGAACGTCACCTTTAATTAATAAAAGGATATTCTAGAGAATAAGATACATACTAACTAAGACTAGTTTACTAGAGCTAGTAAATAAGCTATTTAAAAGAATATTATCTCTTATATACGTATATATACGGAGGGTCCTGCTAACTAGTATCTTTTAATACTAATATATATAATAAAAGAGAGTGAGTAGCTAGTTAGCTATTAGTATATAATAAATTACCTAAAAAGAACGTATAGTAACTTATATAAGAGACTTAATATTTACCGTAATTTCTAAAAGCTCTACCTTAAAGACTTTACTAACTTTATTATATTTTAAAATAACTTTTTTTACCTAGCTCAAGAACACAGCCTATTTATAGACTAATAGGTAGAAGAATTCTATAAGAAGCTTTTAGATGCTCTGTGTACGCAGATAGGTATTTACTAATAATAATACTATAACTAGTATAATAAGTATGTAAATCTGGCTTAAGACTTTACTAGAGAGCTAGCTCTCAGCACTAGGAAAGCTACTAAGCAGATTAATAAGAAAACTAAAAAGACTTAGTTACTACTAACTTAGTAGTTTTACTTAAAAGCTAAGTGCCTAACTTACGTAGTAATTACTACTATTCTACTAATACCTATCTTTAAGCTAGCTAGTTACTATAATTGCGGGAAATCTAGTTACTTTATAAAAGACTACTAACTACCTACTTAAGCTATAGCTAAAGTAATTAAGCTTATAAATACTAATAAAAAACTCTATACGCTTTAGGACACTAGTAATAATAAGAAGTTTTAGCTTACTATAAAGAAACTATTAGGGAAAGACTTACCCTAAGGGAAGTTTTTTTTCTAGAATTACTTTCTAGAGCTACTAGCTAATTTAACTCTTATTAACTATTATTTAGTAAATTTACTCTTACCCTATTCTACTATATTTCTACTAGTAGACTAGCTATTAAGTTAAGTAGTTTTTTTAATTCTAGAGCTAGTAGTTTTATTCTAGTATACCTAAAGTATATACGCGTTATTAAGAAAGGGCTTAAGATAAAAACTTACTAAATAGAATTTATCCCCCTAGCTAGCTATAATAATAGACTAAATAAATAAGTAAATAAGTACTTTTAGGTAGATCTAGTACTAGATAACTACTACCTACTAATTTATTTCGTTTTTTATAATACTAGTTACTATAACCTTATAATCAGCCGTAAGCTCTTTAAAAATATAGGTGCTTTAATTAACTATAAGAAGTAAGCACTTAAATAGCTAGATAATAAGCTAATTAATTATAAGCATGATATTATTATTTTAATGTAAAACTTATTAATTAAAATTAATCCCTCACACTAAGCTAATACTAACTAACGTGATAAGTTAATAAATATAGTAATTTTATAGTGTATCTATAAGTTATCTTAGCACTCACTCTAGCGTGTGGCATAATAAGAGAATCTTAAAAAAATAAAAAAGCAGCTTTATTTATAATAGTAGTTAGAGTTAAGTAAGTAAACTTTTTATTCTTAGCCTATCTCACACAAAGACCTCTTTAAGGCAGGCCTTAAGATTAATATTATAAAAGCTATTATCTTTATAATGCACATATAATAAAAGAAAACTATACTAGAGTATACTAGTATTTATAAAGTAAATAAGCTTATTTAGAATTATAGAGATAAGCTTAGTCTACTAGACCTAAAGCTCTCTTCCTAAGACTCTAGAAACCCCTTAGTAAAGGCTTTACTAGAAGGGCTCTATCAATTAAATAAGAACCTTATAGAAGAAAAGAAACTTTAGTAGCTTATTAAGTAAAAGCTATTTTATTTTAGCTATGCTAGTATAATTTAGGTCTATTTCTTAAAAAAGAACTCAGACATACTGCCCCCGTATTATGAAGGTATTAACTATAATATTAAACTAATAGCTAAGAATATACTAATATTAAGTCTACTATATAGTATATCTCTTAAGTAGCTATAGCTTATTAAGACTTATCTAAATAACTACCTTTAATAAGGAGTTATTACTCACAGTAATGCTTTATATACTTTCTTAGTACTATTTACTAAAAAGTCTAGAAAAAAGTAGTGCTTCTGTGTTAACTACTATAAGCTTAATACTATTATAAAAAAAGACGCTTATCTAATCCTGCTAATTTAGAAGACTCTTGCCTAGCTAGCGCGTATAAGAGTGTTTACTAAGCTTAACATATAACAAGCCTTCTATTATATACATCTAAATAAGAATATAAAGAATCTAATTATGTTCTATACTTAGTATAGGAACTATAAGTACTGTATGCTACTATTTAGTTTTTATAATAGCCCTACTATATTCCAGCGCTATATTAATAAGATGTTTTATAGTCTACTTAATAACTTCTACACTATTTACCTTAATAATATCCTAATCTATTCTAAAGACCTGCTATAGTATGAGGAGTATATTACTTAAGTACTAAGACATTTTTAAAATACTAGCCTTTAGGTAGACATTAAAAAGAGCAAGTTTACTATTACTAGAATAAAGTTCCTAGGCCTTATTATTAGTATAAAAGGGATCTAAAAGAACCTTAAGAAGGTTACTACTATACAGGAATAGCTAGTACCTATATTAGTTAAAAGCTTATAATCCTTTTTAGAATTCTGTAACTTCTATAGAGCTTTTCTGAGAAACTATAAACACATTATCTAACTACTTACTAAGCTGCTTAAGAAGAGTATATAGTATACTTTTAGTAAATATAAGCTAGCAGTTTTCTAGTAAGCTAAGGATTTAATGTTATTAAATAATATCTTAGTTTACTACTCGCCTTATCATTAAACGCGTATAGAGATAGACGTAAGTAATAGAGTTATTATAAGGGTATTATTATAGCTCTAAGAGAATAGTCTCTAGTAACCTATAGTCTTCTACTCTAAGACTATAAATAAGTCTTAGATAAACTATAATATATATGATAAAGAGATATTAGCTGTAATTTATAGCCTCTAAGAATAGCACTTACAGCTTATAGGCTTATAAACTACTAAGTTATTTAATACCCTAACTAACTATCACGTGCTAGAATACTTTTCTATAAAGTAAAAACTTACTCCCCGCTAGATACACTAGGTAATAAGTATAGTAAACTATTACCTAATATTTATTTATTACTTTAGTATAGCTAATATAGTAGCTGACGCGCTCTCACATAAGTAAAAGAAACTAAAAACCTAAAAAGATAAGAATAAAATAGCCTAAATACGCGTTTTTCTTTTAGTAGAGTAAATTAATATTAGCTTTATTAAAGCCGTAAGTAATAACCTAGCTGTGCTATTAGTAAGAGACATGCTAGCTATTAATATAATTAAAGTAACTACTACTAATACTTTTATAGCCTTATTATCTCTAAATAACCCTTACTTATTAATTAATTGTATTATTAAGGTGAACTATAGCTATAAGAGTTTACAGCTATTCTAAGAGTACACCCTTTCTAGTAACTACTTAGTATAAAAACTTAGCTAAAACCTTTTTATGCACTATAATAAGCTAGTAGTCTTTACTATATACTTCTTAAGGACTTACTTTATTTAAGCTATCTATGCTATCTAGGTGACTACTTACTTAAGTAAAAGAAAGATAGATAAGCTACTTTATAACCGCTACTACTAGAGCTACATAAGTAAAGATATAGATAATTATATAGCTATATATAAAGCTTATAAATAGAGCTATATATCTTATAATAAAACCTTAGGCTTACTTAAATCACTACTAATCCCTAAGCGAGTATAGTGAGATATCTCTATAGACTTTAAGTCTTTCTCTTTAAATAAGAAAGAATATAACTATGCTTTTGTTATTATGAACTAGCTAAATAAACATTATTTTTTATTATCTTACTATAAGACTACTATAGCTACTTAGGTAGCTGATATGTACTATTATTATATCTAGTAAGTATTTAGTCTATTTAGATTAATAGTCTCTAATCGCGGTCCTTAGTTTATCTTAGTATTTATAAATAAGTTATACTAACTAATAGGAATTAAGTAAAAGCTCTTAATACTATATTACCTTTAAACTAATAGGAATACTAAGGTTTTAAACTAGTACATTAACTAGCGCCTACGCCTATTTATTAATTATTATTAAGATAACTAGTTAGACCTGCTGCTCTATATAAACTAGACTTAAGTAATTCTACTGCATAAGACTATAGACTTATCACTTTATTAAATTAAGTTTAGTTACTAGCTAATCTATTACTGGGACTAGAAGAAATATATGAAGGTATTTACTATAGTCTGTGAATAGATATCACGTGAGGAAGTGTAGAGCTATGTTAAAGCTTACTATAATATAATAAAGCTAGCTATAAAGATAGCTTAATAAGAGATTACTTAAGTATAAAAGTAATAGACTTAATAGGCTAATAAGAAGCGCTATAAGCTAGACTTCTTTATAGAAAATAAGATATATATTACACTTAAAAGCTTTATTACTAGTCGACCTAGCTAAAAGCTTAACCAGTAGATATATAAACTCTATTCTATTATAGGTATGAAAAAATATTTCTATCACCTTAAGCTACTATTACACATGCGTATGCTTAATATCTTTTATATAAACTATTTATAAAAAGCTTTTACTTACTTACTATTTGGCTAAATTAAACCTAAGGAACTACCTATTAAGATTAATAGATATTCTAAGTAGCTAGTATAGGAAATTCTTAATAGCTGCCTATTCTATAGCTGACTATAGTATAAAGTATTCTAGCTAGCTTATAACCTAAATTCTACTTAGTACAACGCTTAAGGCTTTATAGGCGCTCTATATAAGGTAAAAGACTACTATAAAGCCTATCTAGAGAAAGCAGGACTGCTGGCATGACTAGACACCTAGTTAAAAGCGTATAAAGCAAAGAAGAGTCTAGATATAATAAAAAAAAAACAACAAGACAGCTTTAAAAATAAGAGTAGTATAGAAACTAGTAAGGAGAAGACTATAACCTAGAGACTTAAAAACAAGCCTCTTTTAGAGGGGGGGTAATATAATAGTACTATTTACTTTACTTACTATAAACTATATAATATCGTAACTAGCTATGCTAGCTATAATCTAGTGTAGAGCTTAAAGTATAACTAGCTTATACTTAAGCTATACATCACTCTATTTAGAAGTGAGCCCCCTTTATACCTCTTTTCTTTTTATTTTAGTATAGCTAAAATAGAGCTAACTTATCCTATTAACCTATATCTATATAATAATACGTGAAGACTGAGCCCGTTATTATAATATATATAATTAATAAATTAAGTAGTAAAGTTAAATATTTAAGTATTTAAACTATTATTAATATTAATTTCTTACTAGTAATATTATTAAGTTTACTTATTTTACTTAACTTTTTAAAAATAACTTTAGGTTAAAAAAGAATACTAAGTATAGTAGCTAATATAATAACTAATATAATTATTATTAACATATTAAACTACTTTTAATAATTAATAAAAATAAGTAAACTTATAGTATAACTAATGGTACTATTAATAAACTAGTTTTATTAACTTTAATAATACTACTACTTATTAAAAAGTAAATATTATTTTTTAGACTTTTAATACTTTTTAAGTTAACTTAAAAACTTAAACACTAAAAATATAAAATAAATAAGAAACCTTAATATTTAATTACGTTAATATTTTACTTTTAGATTAAGTTTACATAATAAAAATAATCTACGTAAAAAAATTTAAATTAAGTTTAATTTTAATATTTTTAAAAAAAAAAACTTTTTAGAATATTATTACTTAAAATAATAACTATAAATATAACAAGTTTTTATAAAATTAAATAACTAAATAATAATTATTTAAAGTAGTAAAATAACTTATTTTAAGAAACTTAAAAAAACAGCTATAAAATATAATTTCTAAAAATAGTTTTTACTTATAAAGTACTTAATTGAAATTAATTAGAAATAAAAAAATCCTTATTTAAATACAAATTTTAGTTAATTTATAGTTAGTACTTAATATTTTTAAATTTATATATTTAAATAATTAAACTTTAATACTTTTTAAACTCTAGTTTATAAGTATAAATATAGACTACTTTTAATACTAGTTGTATTAAGTATTAGTTAGTATTTTATAAGTTTTTAAGCTATTTTTAATATATTTACTATATATTTTTTAAGCTAATAATTTATAGTATTTTTTATTACTACTTTTACTATTGCTTACTTTTTTTATTTTTTTATTTTTTTATTAACTTATCCCTACTTTTTTTTAAAGCATAATGTTAAGTTATTATTATAATACTAGTTATAAATAAAGCTTTTTACTTAAATATTTTAAATACTTCCGAAAATACTATAAAAAAAGGCAATAAAATTTATATAGTTTATAAAAAATAGTAAGCTAAAAAGCTAAGTATATAAAGTTACTATAAAATACCAAAATAGTTAAGTAAAATAAAGTTAATTTTTTTACTAAATATTAATATAATATATACCAGTATCTACTATATTAAAAATGAATTTATAAAGTAAAAATATGTAGTTTTAAAGTTTTGTAAAATAATTAAATTAATATTTTATAGTAAAATAAGTTTTACTATAAAAATAAACTAAACTATAAATAAAAGTAATTAAAATTAAAAACTATAATAACAGCTTTATTATAACATTTTTATACTAAATTTATAAAATATACTTAAAACCTAAATATAAAAAGTTAAAAAAAAAAGAATATTAACTAGTATTAATAGTACTTTAAAATGCTGTACTAGTAAACTAATAAAAATAAAGTTATAAATATAAGTAATAGTAAAAAAATTATTAAAATATATTAGTACTTTTTTTTTTTAATATAATATATTAACTTTTTTTTTATATAATATATTAACTATTTTTTAATATAATATATTAACTTTGTTTTTATATATTATATTAACTATTTTTTTTATATAATATATTAACTATTTTAGTATATTAATAGTATATTAAAAGTAGAGTTAAACTTAAATATACTCCTAAAATTTAAGTTAATAATAAGTATAAATAATTTATTACTAAAACTTATATCTTATTAATATTATAATAAATAAATTTTTTTTATTAAAAATAATTAGCCTAATTTACTAATAATAATACCTTTTTAAGCTTATGTAACTTGTTAGCTAGTAAAATTTATTAAAAAATTTAAAAGTAGAAATAGTAAAAATCTATTATTAAATAAATTTAGTAACTTATACTTTAATAAAAATAGTATTTTTAACTTTATTATTACTAGTTTTAATAAAATAAAAAATACGAAAATTAATAATAAAGAAATAGAAAGTAGTATTAAAATAATAGTAATAAAAAATAACTCTATATTTAATAATACTAATAAATATAATAATAATATATTAAATAATAAAAGTTTTAATAATATAAGTAGTAATAATAATACTAAAGCAGTAAATATTAATAACGTAAATAACTTAAAGTAAATAAGTTTAGAAACTTAATTTAAAGGTATAAAGTACTTTATTAGAAAAATATTACCTTTTAAATTTTTAAAAAAGTTAAGTAAAAAGTAGAAATATTCTCATAATTAAAGTATATTTTTAGTACTATAAAAAGCTAGATAATAAACTTAAACTTTAAAATTATAATATTACTTATAATTTAAAATAGTAGCTTTATTTAACTAATGTAATTTTTCTAGCACTTTTTTCTTATTTTATAAATACTTTCTAGCTATTTTCTACTTTATTAACTATATTTTAGCTTATGTAATTTATAATAATACTATTTAAGTTAATGGCTATAATTGAATTAAACTATTTTTTTATATAACTTAGTAAAAGTAGAATAAAAATTTATTAAAAGCTATTTAAACTTAAAATACTAATTTTTTACACGATTATATAAATAGTAAATAAAAATTAGAAAAAATTTAAAATAAAGCTTATAAAGTAATTTATATTTATTTTTTATTTTAATTATATTAAAATATATTTTAAATTAAAAAAAAAAGTTTTACTATATATAGTATAGTAATATAAATACTATTTTAATAAACTTTTTAATATAGTTATTAATTAAGTTATATGTTATAATATTATAACTAAATATTTAGTTAGCATTTACTTTAACTATTAAATTGAATTTAATATGTGTAATACACTTTTTAAAAAAAAAACCTATTAATAAATAGTTTTACTTAAAATTTTATGTATATAAGTATTAGATATATCTTAAAACTACTTAAGAAAATTCTAAAAACTAAACTTAATAAAGTTTTTTTTAAATTAGAAATTATTAACTTTAAAAAAAAAAATATTAATTAGTGTTTACTAAAAATATAAGTTTATTAAATTAATTACTAAAGTAGTTTATAAAAAATACTAATAAGTTAAAAGTTTTTTATAAATAATAAAAAAAGGGTTTAAAATAACTAAAATATACTAAAAAGTTTATTTCTACTATATTTATAATAAAGAGCTAAAGTAATAGCTAAATAAAATAATAATAAATAAAAAAGCTAAACTTTAATTTAATACTATTTAAAAAAATAAAATTATTTATAAGTAATTTTATATAATTTTAATATAAACCTTAATATAAAGTATATTATTAACTTTATAGTAGCTTTTGCCTTTTAGTAAAAAAAAAAATTTATAAATATATTTATAAATTTTTTTTAAATATAAAACTTTTTTGGAATTTTAAAAAGTATTCTTTTATTTTAAAAAGAATTGCAACTTAATTATATTAAAAACAAAATACTACTAAATAAAAACTATATATATGCATTTAACAATTTTTTTTATATAATACACTATATTAATAAAGTTTACTTAAAATATAATTTTATAAGTAAAAAAAATTATTTACTACTCTTTAAAATATAAGTTTTAAGTAACTTTTTAATAAATTTTAATAAATTTAAAAACTATATTTCAAAAGTTTATAGTATTAAGTTTTAAAAGTAATAACTTTTATTTACTACTTTAATATAAACATTTTGTTTTAATTTTACAAAAATTTTTTAATATATTTCCTTTTTTTAACTTTAAAAGTAAACTATTTATTTCTTATTTTTAAAATTAAAAAATTTTTTTTTTAATATAAAGTTTTTGTAAAATATATATGAAAATACTATATATTTAAAGTTATTTTATAAAGAAATAAAATTATTATATAAAAGTTATTACTTAGTAATTTCTTTACTAATTTAAAAAGTAAAAATATAGTTAAATTACTAAAGAAACTTTTTTAATAGTAAACTATAACTTTTACAACTATATTACTATATTAATTTAGTTGTATATTTTTATATATTATTTAAACTTAATTATAAGTGTTTAAATAAAATTTCATTTAAATTCTATTTTAATATAAGTTTTTTAAGCAAGTATTATACTTTTTTTAATAATAGAAATACACTATATATTAACTTACTAATCTAGTCTAAAATTATAAACTATAAAAAGTAAATTCATAATACTATTTTTAGTACTTTTATTATTTTAATTTTTAATTTTTTAATTTCTTATTATTTTAATTTTTTAAAAAAACTTACATAGTATTTTTTTTTCTTAGTAACTATGTTAAAATTAACTTTTTTTTTAATATTTTATATTAAATATTTTATATATTACTAATTTTATTTTAGAAAATTTAGTTTAATAGTAATTTTTTAAATTTAAATTTTTATATCATATATATATTTTTTTATAGTAAAATTTTATTTATTATTAATATAATACATACTTATAACATAATTGTTTTTACAAAATAATAAAAATAATGGAAACTAAAAAGTAAACAAAAATAAAGTAAAAAATAGTAAAATAAAGTAAAAAATAGTAAAAAAAAGGTTTAAAAAGTAGTTTATTTAAAACTTTCATTTATAAACTATTATAGTTTTTTAATAATTTAATTTATATTTATGTTTTTAAAAAAAAAGCTTTAAATTTTGTATATATAAATATATTAGTTTATAATAATTTTTTTATGTTTTTTTTTAAAATAAGTATTTCAAAAACGCAAAAGTAATTAAAGAAGAAAATTAAAAGTAATAAAAACTTTTTTAAAATGTAGTAAATATAATATTTATATTTTACTATATTAAAAAAGTTAAACTTTTAAGTTTAAGTTTATAAATAAGTTCTAATTAATATTACTAGAAAATATGAAAAATTAGTTTTTTAATTACTTTTTAGTTTTAAAAGTTAAAATAAAATAAGTACTATTTATTACTAATTTAAGTAACAGCTATAAATATTATAAACTAAAAAAATAAAAAAAGTTATATTAAAAAAAATAGCTGAGTATTATATACTATAATAGTTTTATAAAATAGTATAAATATTAACTTATATATTTTATTACTCAAGTTCATAAAATTACTTATAAAATAATAAAAAGTAAAAAGTAAAAATAAAATAGTTTAAGTATATAGCTATTTAAAACATAAAATATTTCTTATTAAATAATATACTTTTATAGAAATAAGTAATTTAATAAACTTATTTATTTATACTTACTAACTTTATACTTTTTAAAAAAAGTATTTAACTCTTAATTAGCAAAATGTTTGCATATAATATAAAAAATTTTTTTTTTTTACTATTATTAAAATTTTATTATATTTAACTTAAATAGAGTTAGCTTATTATATTATTTATTTTTATATTTTCTTAAAAATACTTATAGCTAAATTATACTACAACTTATAAGCTTTAATTAAAAAAAAGTTTTTAAATTTATGTATTATATAATTTTCAACATTATTTTTAGTAAAATTATAGTAATTAATTAAATTAAGTTTTATATAATAGTAGTAATATGTTAACGATTTTATTAAGTAATAAAATCTTTTATTAATTAAATATAGTTTTTTAAAAAAAACAGCTAATTTATAATTTACAGTTTTTAATAAAATAGTAAATAAATTATAATTTTTTTAAACTTAATTAGTATAAATTAATATAATTAAGAAAATTCTTAATATTTTTATATTAAAACTTAATAAATATTATAATTAGTTATAAAAAAACCTATAAATATAAAAATACGAAAACTTACTATTTATTAGCTATATATTAAGTAGTAATAATTAGAATTTTATAACTAAAATACTTAACTGTTTTTAGTAATAATATGTTTATATAAATTTAATACTTTAAATTTGTTTATATAACTTTTCTTTAATTAGTAGTTTTATTTTTTATTTAACTTTATAATTATTTTTAAAAAAAGCTTATTAGTAAAATTATTATTTATAATATTTAAATTTTTTTACTTTTTATTAATTTTATTTTATAAATTTGCTTATTAGTTTTATTAATAAATTTTCTTTATAATATAGAAATAAATTCTAAAAGCTAACTTAGTATAATTTAGTTTATTTTAGTTTTTAATAAAATATTTAAGCTACTTTATTTATAAATTTAAAAAGTTAAAAAATATATAAAATATTAATATATTATAGTAGTCTTAAATTATTTAAATAATAATTTATAGTACTATACTATTTTATAGTATAATAAAAGTACTAAGTATTTTAAAGTTTTTTATAACTATTAAAATATTATATACTTTTATTTAAAAGCTTAATAATAACTAAGTGTAATAAAAAGTTAATATAATAATAAATAAATACTAGTAAAATTAAAGTTAAATTCTATTAAATTAAAAAATAAGTATTAAACTTTTTATTTTATAATATTAAATATTAATAAAGTATAAGTGTAGTATAAATAATAATAGTATTATACTTAATATTTTAAAAAATATTATATATAGTAATATTTATTTTAATATATAATAATGTTTACTTAAGTATTTTGTATTATTATAATTGCTTTTTTTAAAATAGCTGTTTTTAGTTATTAACGTAAAAGTAATTTTATTATACAAAAAAAGAAAATAAATAGTAAAAGTAAATAAACAAAACTAATATTATTTATAGTAAATGTAAGTAAAATAGTAGAAATTATTTATTACTAAAAAAAATAAGCCTTATAATAAAACTTTTATCTTTTGTTAAATTTTAAACTTAAAATATATAATATATTCTATAAGTGAGTGGGCTATTTAAGTGAGTAGACTACTTTACTAAAAAAACATAACCTACTAACTTATAAACGCAATATAATAATAAAGTAATTCTTAATTAATTTATAATAAAGGCAGGCTATTCTTAGCTATCTTCTTAATTAAAAAAAACTAATTATAAAGCGAGTAATAGGCTATAGTAGTGTATAATATTTTTTAAATAATATTTTAATAATAACGCGCTAGAACTACCTTTTAACGTAATTATAAACCTAATTTAAAGAAACTTACTTAACTAGAAGAATTAGTTATTATTTAATATATACTTAACCTAAATCTATAAGGATTTCCCTCTAGGCTTGGTGCTATAAGAGATATAGTTAATTATCTACTTACTATATACTCTACTAGCTTAATTAGTAAAAACTAGCTAGAAAACTTTATACAGCAAACTCTAGAGATTAAAATAGTTTATAATTAGAGATATAATTACTAGAGAGCTTTATGTAAGAATTTTAAGATTATTAAGCCTTAGTTTAACTATATATAATATATAATTAAAAAGTATAGTATTACTAAAGAAGATATTTATAACTTTAATAAAACTAGCTTTTAGATAGGTGTTATTTTAGGCGGTAAAATTATTACAGACTTTAAAAACATAATTAGCGTAAAGCAGTATAGCCAGATAATTATAAATAGATTATAATAATCTAGAGTATTAATACTTAAAAATAGGTAATTCTACTATTTATTATCTTTATAGGAATATACTACTTTTCTGTATGGTACAAGGGCAATAATATACTATTAAATTAGATTATTTCATTAAGTAATAATAGCTAAATAAATAATAAGCTTAGTATTAAGTGGCTAGAGCACTTTAATAAGTATATAAAAAGTTATATAATAAGTATACACCGTCTACTAATAATTAACAGCAATAAAAGTCTTAATTTACTTAAATTTTAGTAGCTTTATAAGGAGAAGAATATTATTATACTTTATATACTATCTTATTCATCACATCTACTTTAGCTACTTAATATAGACTGTTTTTTATCTTTAAAGGATATATATAAGCGCTAAATTAAGGATCTTATTTATAATTATATTTACTATATTACAAAGCTTAAGTTCCTACTAGTGTTTAAAGTAGTTTATTAAAATATAATTATAGAAAGTAATATCCGCGCGGACTTTCACGGCGCTGGCTTAATACTATTTAATTTAAATACTATACTTTTAAAGCTTAATATATAGCTTCAGATGCTATCCCCCCTATAGAAAAGAACACTATTTAGAAGTTAAAAACACTTAAAACTACGACTAAATTAGGGTTTTAATAGGCTCTAATTTAGAACTAAATTTAGTAGCATTAAAATAGCTCGTCTATATACATTCTTAATTTAATTTACTAGCTTATAAAGGGCGCTGAGCTGATAATGCATGAAGCTATATTACTATACTTAAAAGTTACTAAGCTTTAGAAAGTAAATAAGCTTATAATATAGGATAAGAAGCGTAAAAAGAAGTGGATTTAAAAGTAAAAAACACTAATAAAAGCAAAGAGCTTAGAGATAATTACTTAAGCAAATATTAATATATAAATTAAAAGCAAAATATACTGGGAGGAAGAGCGTACTAAGATTAATACACTAGAATAAAAGTATTATAAATACTATTAGAAAACTAGGTATAACTTAAGAACTTATAAAAATGCTAAGAAATAGACTAGCTAATTACTAGCCAAATATTATAGCAATAGCTGCTCATGTTATAGTGTTATTACTTTATAAATAAGTTAAAAGTTAATAAAATAATCTACTCACTTAGGTGGCCCACTCACTTATGGAATACGTTATATATAAATAATTTTAATTTTTAGCTTTTATATTAGTATTTAGCTAGCGTTTTTTACTACTATATATTTTTAAATATATAAATTAATAATAAAACTTTAGTATATACTAGTACTATTTATTTATTTTAGTATTACTAACTTATTTAATTTTAATTACTATTTACTTAATGTACTAGCTTAGCTATTAAACTTACATAAAAAATTTATTTTTAATACTTTAAAAAATTAATAAAATTACTATTTTATATGTTTTTAAAAAAGGTAAAGTAAAATAAAAATATTATATTAAATAGTATAAACTTTTTAATAAAGTATAGTATTTATTAAATTTTTTTATTTTAGTATTATTTTAGGAAATACTTATTAATAGTAATGTTAATTACTTTTTTATTTAGTATAAAAAGCTAAAGAAAATAAAGAAAATAAGAATTTATTTACTTAATTAAGTAAAGTTTTAACAATAGTAAGTTACTTTTATATTAAGTATATAAAGATATTAATTAACAAAATTTTTAAAAAGTAACAACATTTAGTTAGTATAACTAAATATATTAAAAAAATTACTATTTTTATTAAAAGTATTCTTAATATTATATAGTATTAAGTAAAACTTTTTTTAAATAATATTTTAATAATATTTTAATAGTATTTAAACAAGTCTTTTTTACTTAATAACATAAATGTAGTAAGTAAAAAACAAGATAATAATAATAATAATAATAATAATAATAATAATAATAATAATAATAATAATAATAATAATAATAATAATAATAATAATAATAATAATAATAAT